>JAENJI010000187.1:0-88941 GCA_018901935.1 Pugionium cornutum | reverse complement strand
TTCTTGGTAAGGTTTTTAATGAGGCAAATGAATCACATTACAACCAGCCCAATTTGTTGTTTAAAATCAAAAGGAGTTCAATTCAAAATGCTCAAAATTGGCATCATCAAAGGGGGGAAAAGTGTCTACATTCATAGTCAAAATAAAAGTTAATGAAGTCAAGGTCTTTGGTCAAGGTCTTTGGTCAAGTCTTCCCTTGTAATTGTAACCAATTTAATATTGTAGGCTCCACATATTTACGTCCCCTTATAGTATAAATAGGGGCTTTCAGTTGTAAACTTGATCATTCAACTTTTCAAATAAAAACAGCTTCTTTTCTTAAGTTTGAGAGTGATTCTCTTCTTAATCTGATTGTTGGTGTGTAATATCTTTCAGTCAACATTTAGTAGTCTTAGTGTGTAATATCTAAGCTACTATCTTAGGTAAATCAATAGTATTTCCACAGCTACTGTGTGACCCTTCAATCCACAACCTTTGAACAGATTGAATTTCGATTCATTTTGTTGCAAAGCCTATCTCAACCGCATCCAGAAGTGCATTCCTTGGGAGGTTCGCATCACCTCCCCATAATGTTTCTTGTACCTCTTCTTATTAGATCTATGGTAGACAATATACTTCTCCACCCATATGATGGTCGGTATGGTTTATTCGCCTGGAAGACATGTGAGTACTTGAAATATCGTCCTTTCATCACTTGGGTCAATAATGAGGTAGAGAATCTTTCCAACCGTCATAGTTGCTTTGCAAAAAGGGCTTTATTGAAAAGTTCAAATTTTTTAAATTCGATGCCTCCCTCTGTTTTGGAAAAGCACATTGTTTCTCATGGGAGCCAATGAATGCCCTTCCGAAAAATACATGGTGCCCACCAAAAATTACTGACTACACTAGTCAGCTTCTTACACAAGGATTTGGGAAATAAGAAGCATGACATCGCGTAAGTTGGTATGGCCACTGACACAACTTTGATTATCACCTCCTTACCTCCTCGGGATAGTAGCTTCGCCGACCATCCCTTGATTTTTTGTTGAATTTTTTCTTTTACATAAGCGAATATCTGAGCTTTAGACCCTTTCAAGTTTTCCAGGATTCCCAGATACCTCCCGACACCCTTGACTCCTTCGATCCCCAATTTACTTCTGATGCCGGCTTGGGTAGTGGGTGCTACTCTTTTTCAAAAACGATGGTAGATTTCTTGTAGTTGATCTCTTGTCCCGAGGTCTTGCAATAGACATCCAGAATACTGGAAATTGATTCACACTGATCAATCGAGGCCTTACAAAAGAAAATACTATCATCTGCGAAGAGTAAGTGTGAGATCGGTGGGCTTGAGGGCACCACCCGAATGCCTGTGATACTGCTCGATACCTCAGCAGAATTTAAGTTGGCAATTAGAACTTCAGTGCAAAAGTTGAACAAATATGGAGATAGTGGGTCGCCCTGACGGAGCCCTCGTTGAGGGCTTATGTGCCCCTTTGGTCTCCCATTGATTAGCACCTGATCTTTTACTGTTGTAACACATAGCATGATCCAATTTATCCATCTTTTAGTGAAACCCAACCTTTCCATCAAAGCTGATAAGAACCCCCACTCTACTCTGTCGTAGGCTTTGCTTATGTCAGTTTTGATTGCTAAATAACCGGATTGAGAGGACAACTTTGACTGTAGAGCATGGAAAACCTCATGTGCAATAAGAATGTTGTCGGAATTCACACGTACAGCTACGAAAGCTGGTTGAGTTTCTGATATAAGAGATGGCAGGATTTCTTTCATTCTATGGCACAAGACCTTCAATATGATCTAATAACACACGTTACATAAACTGATAGGTCGGAACTCCGTCATGTGTCTGGGTTTGTCTTTCTTAGGGAAAAGACATATATTGGTCTCATTCAAAATTGGATCTAAAATTCCATTGATCATGAAATCCTTCACTAGCTCTACCAAATGATCTCCCATGATGTTCCACAATCTCTGGAAGAAGAGGGCGGTCATTCCGTGCGGGTCGGGGGCCTTCTTTGGGTGTATCGAGAAGAGGGCCACTCTTACTTCCTCCTTTTTTATAGCTCTCACCACACGGGAGTTCATTTCCGGGCTGATCTTCGGGGATATAAATGTCAATGAGGTATCTATATCCAAGACATGAGAAGATATGAAAATATCTTTGAAATATTTCATTGCCACCTTTTCCACTTTTGATTCCTTTTCCACCCAAACCCCGTTCCTATCTATCATGCTAGAGATTCGATTCCTTGTGCGATGTTTTTTGGTTGATGCATGGAAAAATTTGGTATTTTGATCTCCTTCTCTCAACCACAAGGCCTCACTTTTTTGTTGCCCAAAGACCTCTTATTCGTTTATTGCCTCGCACAATTTTTGTTTTAAATATAGTACCTCCTCGGTCGACGTTGTGTCAGACGATTGGGCCTTGTCAAGCTTATCCTTCAACTCATTGGAGACCCTCGTGGAATTGAGGTTTTCTCTGCGTCTCCACCTGGAAATGGTTGAACGGCATTTTGAGATGTCATCTTTAATTGAGATACTCAAAGTATTGCTCTCCTAAAGCCACCCCGCCCTGACGATTTCCTAAAAAATTTTCTTTGACAGCTATCGCTTGTCAAAACGGAAACAAGAGTTTCTCCTCCCCAATTGGGAGGAAATTTGGATCCGTATCGGGCGGTGATCGGATCCACAGAAGCGTAGATATTCAGTCTTTGTCTGTGAGAAAACATTGAGCCATTCCTCATTTCCTAATGCCCTATCTAGGCGACATCGTATTACTGATCAATTTCTTCCACCAAATAAGAAGAAGTTGTTCCCTCTAAAGGGGAAATCGGTCATTCCATAGTTTTCCCACATAGTTCTAAAGTCTTGGAAACTGCTTTCTGGGTGGATTTGTCCTCCAGATTTCTCGTGATTCCCAATAATCTCGTTGAAATCATCCACCATTAACCATGGTCCCGATCTGTTAAGCATTATTCTAACAAGTCTTTCCCATACATTGTTCCTTAAGCGTACAACATGATCACCATAAAAAAGATATAAAAAGTTTATTGTCATCAATTGTACCCATTATATCGATGATATTTTTATTAAAAAATAAAAATTTAACATTACACTCGGCTAGAGCCATCAGAGCCAAGCCCGCACTAAATTCTGATGGATCTATCATCAAAAGAAAATCATAACCTAAATGAGCTTGCATATACTGAATAAAGCTTCGACTTCGCTTTCTTTCCACTAAAAACAGTAACCCCGAGAACAATGATTTACGTAGTTCCCTCAATTGCCGAACTGCCAAGTAGCTACCTGTTCCTTGGTAGTTCCAACTAAGAAGCATTAGGTCCCCTCCGGTGGTCTTTCTTTGACCGCCGGATCCTTTAGTCCCTCAATATTTCTCTTTTTTGAAGGGATCATCTATGAGGTAGATGAAGGTTTTTCTTTATATTTCACTTGGTCAGACTTTTGGAGCGATTTGGTCTCACCAAAGTACATGATTGAGTTCTTTCTCATTTTTGGTGCTAGGAACGGGCTCCTTCCAATTTTTTTCTTGACTTGGAGGGCTTTGGAGATTCTGTCATCCAACCTGTTGATACCCCTTCTTCCAGGTTGGTTGACTCCATCTGCAAGGATCTCCCGCATAGGTGAGATGATCTTGTTTGGGTTGATCCTTTTGCGATTCTCCACTTGAAAATGGGCATAATGACATTCTCTGTTAGATTGATTTAATGATTGGAAGAGAAAGAACCTCCTAAAATTGTCCTATGCGCCTCGCGTGCTTCTTTCTCTGTTTCCTTGTACCAAGATGGCTTTTTTCCCCACTGGGTCTCTTCGGCCTTGATTCAGTTGTCGGTCTCTTAATCCTCTCCAGCATAGAGTTCTTGTTACGGTTAGAATCATCTCTCTTTAGTTCATCAAATCTGATAGCTCGCCTTGCTGAAGTGTGTTTAGATCTTTTGGCCGGAGGGACAACCGGGTCTTGAGGGGAAGTTTGTTTTTGGTAATGAGCATAGTCTTGTGGAAGCTTGTTTTTGGTAATGATCATAACTATTTCAGTCCAAAGATTTTTAATAATTAGTATTATTCGTTTGCTTGATGTTGGCGGTTGCGTTTGGGGCTATGGTTAATATTGCGGCTGCGGTTACCGCATATATTGTTTGTTTTTCTGTCGTTGGTGTTTACAGTTGCAATTGATCTCAGGTTTTTAGTCGCACCGATGTTTTAATCAGCGGATAAAAAAATTACGATGTAGAATCAGACCATTGCGATTGACCGCATGTAGCTCTGGTAGATGAACGAACAACAATCTATCATGCGGCTGATAAACGAACATGACTATTGTTTTGGAATTTTCTTTTTTTCTTTTAATAAGAGGATTTGGAATGTAAGAATTTTTTTAAAATTAAATATATGTAAACGTGTAATACTGCAGATGGAGAGACAAGAATCTCGAAAGATAGGATCGAGGCGATGGATTGCGACAAGAATGTGATACAATGGAAGCTTTTAGATGGACCTCTAAAGAAAGAGTACAAGAGCATCTTGAAAACAATGAAGGTGAGCCCTAAGCAAAGTGGGCATGGAAATGTGGTGAAGTGGAATTTGAAGTACGAGAGGATTCATGACAAAGTTGCTCACCCTGAGAAGCTGCTTCAGTTCTTGGTTAAAGTAACTAAAGATATAGACCGATATCTCATGATTAAGGAGTAGAGGGTTCTTTGTGTTTTGTGTGTTTCTCTCAAACTGTTTCAGAAACCCCATAAGAGAAAATAAAGAAATTAAAACTAATCTCGTAGTGATTTCACTGAAGACACCGAAACACAAACAACATATTCAGTGAAGAAAAAGGTTTATTCTTTTAGAGAGAGAGAGAGAAAAGGGAGATATAAAATGTTTATTTATTTCTAACGTATGTTGCATGAAATCTATTTTCTTGCTTTTATGTCTTTGATATAAAACATGGTTGTTAATTATAAAACATTCTATTAGCTAGAAGTCCATCTAATATAATATGGCATCGAACTTTAAATACGAATCGAATCGAAATCGATTTATACTAAAAGATTGAAACTAGGTTGACCGATATAAATCCACTATAAGAAATAGGTGAAATTGGGTGTTGTGGCGATGGAACCAAACTAGAGAATTGAACGTAGCGGCGAAAAAAATAAACGGACAACATAGTTCGTGCTACCTTCTGTTGAAAACAGCAAACACGAAATTAATTTATGATTTGCAACATTTAGATAATTAGTTTATATTTTATTTTTATTTGTAAAATGTTTAATTTAATATACATTAAATTTCAATATTAAGTCAAATTTGTATTTTTGCATTTATAAATTTTATTAATTTTATTTTATTTTATTTATTTTAAAATAATTTTTATTTTTATTTTTATTTAAAAAATCCTCGCTAATTCGATGGTATATAGCGTCGAATTAGTGTCGAACATTGTCGCTAAGCATATATAAGACGGTTTAGTGACGAATTATGCCTTTGCTAACAAATGACCGAAATTAATCATATGATAAGATATTGTCGATATTTAATGTTTACATGTACTATTATCTCGAAAAATCACATAAAAATATCCAACATCAAAAATTTAGATAAGATTTGACTAATATAATATATATCACATAAAAAATATCCAACATCAAAAATTTAGATAAGATTTGACTAATATATATATATATATATATATGATACCAAAATGAAAATCCATAATCTAACACACTACCAACAATGCAATAAAAAGACAAAACATATTGAAATTAATTATGACTATGTGATTGAGCATATTACATTGATTCTCAATAAGTTAGATGTAAGGGGCGGATGTAAATACATTTTTAATATGGATATATTTAAAAATATTTAAATTAAAAATATTAAAATAATATTTCTTAAAAATAATAAAAAAAAAAATATTTGTGGAAAACATGCCACCCTATAAGAAGATGTAGATCCGCCCCTTAATGAATTGAAGTTCAGTTGGCTTATATACTTATTAAACATTTATTTCGTTCTCAGTTGAATTTTCTTATAAGATCGGTGTTATTAGCCTATGTTAGAGACCGGATCCAACAAAGGATCAACGGATGGTCTATAAAAAATTGTTTAGAGGAGGCGAAAAGGTAATGATAAAATCAGTGGTTATGGCCATTCCGACATATTTCATATCGTATTTCATTCTCCCCAAATATTTGTGCAATAAGCGTAGTAGAACAATCAGTAATTTCTAGTGGTCATCAGGGAAATCTTCTTTAGGTATCCATTGGTTACCGTGGAAGATGCTTTGCTTACCGAAATCAAAGGGAGGAATTGTCTTCAAATCCTGCACTGATTTTAACAAAGCCCTTCTTGCAAAATATTTATGGAGATTAAAGGGATATCCTTCTTCTTTGGCCGCCCAAGTCTTCAAGGGCGTTATTTTCAAGATTCTCATGTGTTCAAGGCAAAAAAACCTTATCGTGCATCCTATGGATGGAGGAGCCTGTGGTCAGCAAAAGATCTTGTATGCCGAGGTCGGAAACTTATTGGTTCGGGTCTCTATAACTAGATATGGGATGAACCATATATTCCATACTTGTACCCAAGATCCGAAACGGATTAAACAATCATAAACTTCTGAACCTATCTTTAACTGACTTCACCCTCCCAGATCATCGTGGCTGGAATGTCCTAGAGTTAAAAAGATGGTTCTCATCGGAAGATTCAAGGCTGATCACCACTGTAAAACCAAACACAAGGAGGGACAGAAGCAATTATTGCTGGCATTTCACTATGGCTAGAACCTATACGGTTAAATCTGAGTAGGCGATTCTTCAGAGCTTAGAGAACCCTAAAATAGATCTTCTGCTACAATGACCATCCCTCAATCCCCTTATATAGGATGTGTGGAAGCTCAAAATACCAAAGAAAATCCAACACTTTCTTTGGCAATCCCTGTCTGGAGCATGAGCGACCAATGGACATCTTCATCATCGTCATATTCGGAATGACGCTTCGTGCGAAGTTTGTGGAGAGGATGAGTAAAGTATCAATCATGTCCTATTCATGTGCCCTCCTGCTCGTCAGACATGGGCATTATCAAATATTCCGTCCGGATTCTCAATTTTCTCCACAGAAAATCTTTATGGGAATTTAGATTAGTTATTTTGGCGTATCCCGAAGGAACTTCATCAGGATATGGATTTTTCAGGCTTACCATGGGTTTTATGGTTTATTTGGAAAGCTCAAAATGAAAAAGTCTACAAGGCAATAGTACGACCGGCTCCAACCATTTTGGAGAAGGCTCGGAAAGAAAGTGAAGTTTGGTTTTCATCCATATTTCAGGTAGGACCTGATCAAGATCCCAGCCAAGAATCGGTCCCCCATATCCACAACCCTCCTAATCATTCATCCTTTGTGTGCTTTGTTGGTGGTTCGTGGAAATTCGAGGAAAGGACTGCTGGGATGGGATGCATCCTTAAACTATAAGACGGAACGAGCGATCTTATGGGTATGCAAGGGACTTATAGAATAATATCTCCATTGCATATGGAGTTGCTAAGCCTTATATATATGGGCTATGTCAAGTTTAATTGACAAACATAAATATTGCTCTCAGTTCATCACAGATTCGACTACCCTCGTACGTTTGATCAGTGATCCAAAAGAGTGGCCAGTTTTCAACGGGGAGATTAAAGAGTACAAGTCTCTACGGCAACACTATCCAGAGTTTGATCTAACTTTTCAACCAAGGGATAAGAACCTACAAGCAGACGCGTTCGCCAAAGAAGCCAGAAAGAAAAACTTGATTTCTCTTACATTAATATTTCAATTCCTTTGGTTCAAAGATACGCACGGTATCTTTTGAATCGTTTTGTAGTTGAAGTGTTCCACAGTGTCAAAAAAAATGTTATTATCAATTACATTATGCTTAGAATATTGGATTCTATATTGGTTTTTAGTCATTACTTTTACATTAACCGGTTAGTGTTTGATAGATTAACTTTATACAAGTTTTGCATCTCTATATTATTAAAATGGAAGCATTTTTTATAAGTATATTGTGATATGATCTATTATATTACATGAAAATAGCGTTAGAAAATATAATGAAATAACAAAATAAACAGTTCATTAAACGTATATTTATCAAAAAATATAATCAATCGAGTGTATATATATATATATTAGATTTATATATATATTTGAGATAATTATATTAGATATATATATATATATATATTCGGGATAAATATAACTCATATGAAGACACAATCACTGTTTTTTTTTGGACAAATATACACTTTAAGAGCCAATTTATTTTGTTTTTTAAAATATTACTAACCTCACTTTGCGTAATATAACACATCAGTTCACATTATATTCTTAGACATGCATCCATTTAATAACAAAATATTTAACAAACCTAACAAAAAAATTTACAAACCTAAAAAAATTTTTCACAAACCAAACAAAATTTTGTAGTTAAAACCAAAATATCAAGAATTTCTGGTACACGGATTTATTTTGAACAGTTTGTCTTTAAACTTCCAAATTAAGAGGTAAATTTTTGGTATATAACAAATCAGCCTATTTTGAAAGCAAAAAAAAAAACAATAGTGTGGCACATTCAATGTTGATAATTTTTATTCACAAAATATCAAATAAATATGGGCAATTGATAAAAATAGTATTATTTGAGTTTTTTTCCAAATATATCATCATTAATTTAAATTTCCAAAATAACACAAATTTAATATTAAAATACTTTAAAACTTATTTATAATAAGAAAAAATTAAACTCTAAATTAGAAAAAATGACCCAAATATAATATTTTAATTATATTTGTAATTTATTTATGGTAAATATATATTTTAAAAAAATAATTTATGTTATTTTAAAAATTTTAAATTTATGATGGTACATTTAGAACAAAAACTTAAAAAATACTATTTTAATATATTACTCAATAAATAAATAAATAAATATATTTTTACTGCAATTACTATGCACTACTGGTACATTGAACTTAGGAATAAAATGAGAAAAATCGAATTTCCTTTGTTTAAAAAACATAAATAACTTGATGAGAAAAATCAATATTTACAATATTTCTACTGCTGTTTTTCTAGGTACTTCAATTTTTTCACCATAAACACACAAAAAACCCGATTTATGTACAAAGAGAAAAACACATCCCTAATATATTATTTGATGAATATTTTAAAAAAATAACTTCACATAACGTGTTATTAACAAAAATAACATGTTGACGTGTAATCACCACAATGAATTTCAAATAAATATACAAATGAGTTTAAATTATTAAAATAATTATAATATATGCCATTATTATTAGCTTGGTTAGAGAAACAATATATTAACCAGAAAATACTATTAAATTTGTAAAGCACAATTATTTTTATTTTCTGAATTTACATATAAAAATGAATATTAAATATAATTTTAAATAAGAGTTAAAATTATATAAATATCTAATTATATTTACTGATAACAATATTATATAATTTGTAAATATTTTTTCTGGCCATGGATATAAATCTAGTTTTAAAGAAAACATGTAGTGCACATATCTTAATATTATTATTTAAAAAAAAAGTTAGTTTACAAAAAAAATTAAAATTATATAATATTTCAAATGACATTATAAATAAAAAATTAAAAGAACAAATAATAAACATATAGAAAGATAGTCAAAAATATTATGAAATCTAATATTTACAACTTACTTTTTACAGAAATCATTTGAATGATCTTTGAACCAAAACAAAATAAATTAACTACAATAATACCCCTAATAATTTAATAAATTTAAAACATTAAATACCAACATAAATACATATATTATAAATATTATATTAAATAAATGTCGTAACTTGTTAACATTTTTCATATAAATATATGCTATATTATAATTTAGTAGATTCAATATTGATGTATTTATTCACAAATTTATCGAATAGATATATTGTTTTTACCATAATTAACTATATACTACGATACATTGAACTTCAGAATAAAATGAAAAAAAAAACGTGCCTTATTTAAAAAAAATAAGTAACATCATCAATATTTAAAAAGTTACTTCAATTTTTTCACCAAAAACACAAAAAAGATATCGATTTTTTTGCGCGAATGGAAAAACACATATGTGTATTTGTTAATGTAACAACACGATTTCTACAATGTGAGCAACTGAATAATTGTTAATAAAATTACATATAATAAAATATAAAGTACCGATATAAGAATTTTGAAATGACGGATTTGTAGAGGCGAGACGCTCTTCCTTAATTCTGAAAATGCCTAGTAGTGTGACGGTTGCATGGCGTTCCGAATTCCAGTATACAAATGCAACTATTCGATCATGCACAACCCAATAACATAATCTAATGAATGCGTTTTCTATTTTGCACTCTCATACTCAATATTTGAGGGATTTTTAATGTGTATTTGTTATACTATTAGAATGAGAAAACTAAATATTTCTTTTTTTTCTCCATTTTTAATGAGAATTGATTCTTCACTAAAAATCATTATGATTTTTATGTTATAAAACAATAAAACAAATTAATTTGGTTGTAAGTTGTAACTTAACTCAATTAAGGAAAATTGACTATTGACTTAGTCAAAAAATAACAAATAAGATTTGAACCAAACCACAATAATAATTGTACCAACCATTGGTCCATTTGCTAAATTCTAAAAACTCAAAACTCGAGTTCGGTTATTTTCTTCCACTAATACACCAAAGTGTATCCAAAGTTTTGAGTTTTGTTATTGATTCTCCGCTTGATATACAAAAGAGATTTCACCTCTAACTTCTAAAGTGGGACAAATTACATTTTTTTATTTTATACTTATCAAGCAACCCACTTTAAACACTCATTTCTCATTCAAACGAAATTCGGTTTTAACGTCTTCAATAGAAAACTCACCAGAAAGTGATCGATAACCACTTCGGTAAAATCGAGTTCCAACAATCCTCCACATAAATAGAAATGACTCTAGACACATGCACACGTGACGACTCGATAGAATTAACAAAACTAAGTATCTAAATCAGACTCAACAAGACTTGACAGAAAGGAATTTTTGAGAGTACTAACAAAAAATCCACTGTGTATGAGTTGGTAGCATTTTTTAGCCTTGAACCAATCATTGTTAATAGCTATCGGATTTACTCGACCAGAATGTGAACATGATGTCTTGAACCCTCCGGACTTTTATGTAAACCGAGACAATAATTATAACATAACTTCTTTTCTCATAGAACTAGCTTCTCTATTGTGTTCATTTTGTCCGTGAACATTTCTGGTTAATCATGAGTGAATTTGAATAATATAACCTTTCCTTCATTCTCCTAAAAACGGCCCCATTTCACACTAACAAGCTGATTGGCCATTAGCTTTGTTTTAAAGAGCATCTTGTAATACTCCAATTATATCTTAAAGCTATGGTCTCAAATCATTAAATGCAACACTTATCCTACACACATACAAGAAGTATTGTGCATCATCCTAGGAATTGGGTAGAGACGTAAGTCTCACAGTGCTTTTTCATATTCCGTTTGACTTTGTTGTCCCTTTGAACCTACATCTTGGGATCTCCAGTCACGTAGGTAGTGTTACCATCAAATTTTATCTTAAATCATAGGCTTTAAACTCATTCCTCTTCATGATTTTACAATTTAATCTCATGCCACCTTTAATATTTAGATCCTAGGTTGTCATTAAATTGGATATAATCTATTGAGATTACACCATTTGAGATCAGTTTTATAATGGTTTATTTTTTCTTAAAAAATGACTAAACCACTGTATACAATCTACGTTTTTAGTTAGATTGTGACTATATTTAGAAGGTTGTACTATAATTTTTGTAGACACCCCCACACTTTTAAGTATTTGTACAAATGTACTTTACCTTTCAAAGTTCATATGACATCTTGTCAATAACTTTATATGGTAAGAAACGCTTCCCCCATATTTTCTAAGAAAACAGAGAGTAAGGTATACGTTATTGTTAACATTTTTTATTAATACTTTTTATTCATGTTGCACAATTGCAAACCCAAAAAAGTATATTGAGAGTGAACGAAGAATTATTGTACATCCAAATTCCTGTTCTTATGACATAAACACTTCACAAAATTATCAGTTTTCGTTAGTCTAATAAACATAACAAAATTTTCAAAATTAAGATTGTAAGAACGCGATTTCTACAATGTGGGCAATTGAATAATTATGAATAAAATTACATATAATAAAATGTAAAGTACCGATACAAGAATTTACATAGGCGAGACGATTTTTCCTAAATTCTGAAAATGCCCCGTAGTGTGATGGTGCATAGCGTTCCAAATCCTAAGATACAACTGCAACTAGTATTTCTTCCACAACCCAAAAACAGAATCTAACGAACACTTTTTCAATATTGCACTATCAGACTCAACATATGAGGGATTTTTATGTGTATTTGTTACACTATTAGAATGAGAAAACTAAAAAATTTCTTTTTTTCCTCCATTTTTAATGAGAATTGATTTTTCATTAAAAATCATTATGATTTTATTATTACAAAACAATAAACCAAATTAATTCGGTTGTAAGTTGTAACTTAACTCAATTAAGGAAAAATTGACTATTGACTTAGTCAACAAATAACAAATGAGGTTTAAACCAAACCACAATAATAATTGTACCAACCATTGGTGCATTTGCTAAATCCAAAAACTCGAAACTCGAGTCCGGTTATCTTCTTCCACTAATACACCAAAGTATATCTACAGTTTTGAGTTTTGATATTGATTCTACGCTTGATATACAAGAGATATTTCACTTCTAACTTCTAACGTTAGACAAATTATATTTGTTCATTTTATACTTATCAAACAATCCACTTTTGACACTCATTTCTCATTCAAACGAATTTCGGTTTTAACATTTTCGATAGAAAACTCACCGGAAAGTGATTGATGATCACTTTCGTAAAATCGAGTTCCATAGTTAGTGAGTAAGACTTTTGGTGGAAAAATATCTTATAAATTTATTTCTTCATTTTTATCATATAAAATATTCACCCAAATTTTATATTAATATAGTATATTTCTTAATATTATATAATATTCATATGATTAATAATAAATGAGAAGTTAAAGAGATCAAAAAGACACAAAAATATACATCAATTTGAAAGAAAATAATAAAACAAATCGAACATATTATTATAATATGAAAAATATATGGCTACAATACCGTAATAGACATAGAATATGACCAAAATCAAAACCATGACAGTTTTTGCTGTGTTTCAAAAACATCCTATCATACAAACATAGAGAAGAAGTTTTGATAATTGTTATTGAACCGATCTTAAATTCTTAATGTGATTATAACATTCATTGCATCATTAATTGTTCGCAATAAATTAAGAAATTGAATAATTGATTTGATTTTTTGTTGAAAAGCCGATTGGTTCTAGAGGCCATTATAGCCAAGCACAAGTTTGGTGGGTTTGTGTGGTTGAATACGGTTGTGCTTATTTACACCATAATGATGCTTAGTTAAGACTTGTAATCCAATTGTCCTTTCAAATATACGATAAGATATGAATTCAAACTTACAAATATCTTATTTTAGTTTCTTTTCTGACTATATTTTACCGTTAGAAACTCTAGTGCATGCATCTACTTTAAACAATACATCTATAAACTTCCAAGTTAAGAGGTTAATTCATTTTTCTCTTATCAAGTCTTTGTATTGGTTTTACTTTATACTCTAGTTCACATCTTTTTGGTTATATAATAAACCAGCTCTACTTTAGAATCCAAAAGACAAAATTATGTGGTTTGATAACAAATATAGATCTACTCGTATATCATCTTGTGTACAATCTAATTATGCTCATTTTCAAACCAATATATCAACATTTGATTCTTTCTAGCATTCATTTAACTTAATAATAAAATTGGAAAAAATGAACTCAAATATAATAATTTAAGTTTATGTATAATTTATTTAGAATAAATAAATATTTTCACATAAGTATTTGTGCTATTTTTTGGAGTTTAATTTTAGGATAATAGATTTAGAAGAAATGCTTTAAAATATGATATTTTAGGGTATTGCTTTTAAAAATAATATTATTAAACTCTTTTTATAAAATATTGTTTATTCAAATAAAATATGTTAATTTTAATTATAAAGTAATTTTCAATAAGTAAAAACCGAAGCGATAAACCCAAATAAGTGAACCGATAATCATGATTATCGATTCAGTATGGTTCAGCATATGTGATATTGAGTTTTATAAAAAATTTAAATACCGAATTATGTATAATTTTGTTTTGTCAAAAAAAATAAATAAACTAGTGATAAAATTAAAACTGAAACGATAGAACCAAATAAATGAACCAATCGACATGATCAAAATATAGATTGGAAGGTTTGGTTCAGCATATCGGTTTTTATGTTTTTTTAATATATTAATTTTTTGAATAATTTTTTTTCCTAAAAGTCTCAGTTAATTTGTCTCTCTAGTACATTTTTATAATTGTTTCATAGATGTATTTTAAAAATTTTATAGTTTGGGTTGGTTTTTATTTATTTAAATTTGTTTCAAATAATTAGTTTAATATAACAAATTACATTGAATACATAGCAATTGGCAAAAATATCACTATTGAATTATTATAATGATATAAATTTTAATTTAGGAAATTAATTAAAGATAAAATATAATTATACTAAAGTTATAATCAAAATATAAAATAAAAACAATATTTAAAAATATAAATTATCTTACAGATTTAGTTAAACATTAAATAAACTAATATAAGAATTAATTAAAGAGGTAAAACTAACAATACGTCAGCGTGTTTAGAAGAGTCATTCCTTTGAAAGAAAAGTTTATATTTTATCTTACCTAAATTATCATAGCATCCCTTCAAAAAGACTCAAACCAATCACGTTAGTGTTTTGAAAAAGTATAATAAAAATATTATAATACATATAGCAACTCAATTGTAATAATTAATCAAATTTATAAAATGTTGTATTCACATAAAATTATCTAACTATATTATATTATGTTATATATCACAAAAACTTGAAACTAAATCCTAACTGATCCAAAATACGGATTTAATCCTACTAGTAACAGAAAAATACAGATTGTCTCCATGAACAAGGAAACATTACGGGCATAGCCAAAGCATCTGTTCCTATATCTTCAAACATTACAATATTTCAGGTGACTATGACCATATGTGATGAATATTTGCTGCGCCTCTGCAAATCTCTCAAACAATAAATAAAATTAGGTTATGGAGGAATAAGTGAACTAGTAGTTGCACAACCGAATGTTAAATTTTCGTATGAAAATATTGGATTATTAGGTCAATCTGTTGTGATTCGGTGAAAAAAATAATAAAAAATTAAATAAAATAATGTTAAGAAGGAGAGTTATAGGTAGACAAAATTTCACCAAATCCCTAATATATTAATTGAAAAATATTTTTAGAAAATTTTATCTCAACATGTTATTTACAACATACCATGATAATGTGTCATCAATAGAACGAGTTTCAAATAAATATATAAATAGATTTAAATTATTTGAATAATTACAATATATGTCATTAATATTAATTTGGTTAGATAATCAATATGTTTTATTAAACTAACCAAAATATCTATTTATTTTTAAAAAATAAATATTTTTATTTCTTTAACTTACACATACTAAAATAATAAATTATTAATATTTAATTTCAAAATATTAGCATATTTTATAAATTTGATATTTTAAAATAAGAATATTTTTTATTTAAATAACAAAAAAATATCATTTCTAATATTTTATGATTTTATCATAATTTTCTTATTTATCACATATTAACTACTTCATAATTTTTTTAAGTTGGTTTTTATTTTCCAACTTATTTAATTTAATTTTTTTAAAGCTATATTCTTGCGCTTTAACAAGTATACACATCTACTAAAAATATTTTAATGGTGGTAACATACCGCCATAATTCTAACCATGTTGACTTTTTAAAACTACACTAATCATATATTTTTGACTCATATAGATCTCAGATTACTTAATATGAGTCAATTTTGCTAAACATACATGAGCTTTTCGACATATCATATTTGTAATATTTTCCATTGAATGCCTTTTAAATACTTTGTTTTTTTAATGAAGTGGTATATTTGAATATAGCATTGATGTTTATCGTAATTTCCTCATTTATCACATATAACTATTTTTATATTTTTTAAAATAGTTTTTTTCCAAATTATTTAATTTAAAATTTTCAAAGCTATATTCTTGCGTTTTAATAAATAAACAAATCTACTAAAATATATTTTGATGGTGGTAAGATTGACTTTTACCATATTGATTTTTAAACCTCTACTACACATCTACCAGATTGACTTTTACACATCTACATATCAACTACACATCTACCAGATTGACTTTTACACATCTACATATCAACTACACATCTACCAGATTGGCTTTTACGAGATTAAATTTTAAACCTCTACTACACATCTATCAAATTGATTTTTACACATTTACATATCTACACATCTACACATCTACACATCTATATATCTACACATCTACACATCTACACATCTACTACACATCTACCAGATTGACTTTTACGAGATTGACTTTTAAACCTCTACTACACATCTATCAAATTGATTTTTACACATCTACACATCTACACATCTACTACACATCTACTAGATTGACTTTTACGACATTGAATTTTAAAACTGTACTACACATCTATCAAATTGATTTTTACACATCTACACATCTACACATCTACAAATCTACACATGTACTAAACATCTACCATATTGACTTTTAAACTACACTAATCGTGTATTTTTTACTCATATAGCTATGAGATTACTCAGTATTAATCATTTTGCTAAACATGCACCAACCGTATATTTTCCATTAAATATCTTTTAAATATTTTGTTTTTTCAATCAAATAATTTATTTTAAAAGTATCTTTAAACATTATTTGCATAGTCATGTTATTGTTAACATTTACATTATACTTATCAAATTATAAAATTAAAGTTATTTGAAATATTATCAAATTAATACCATGATAAAAAAATAAAGAGAATTGTAAACATATGAAGTTTGATTGATAATTTAGTATATTTTTATATTAATGGCTCATATGGTGGACATGTTAGGATTAAAGTAATTAAGAGTATGGCTTTTTGCAGGTTGATCCATCAAAACATGTAAATTATTTTAACCGATGTTAGTCGGATTAAATGAATGGGTTAGTGGTACTCATAAATATATAATTATTTTTATTTAAATTTAGAAAATCACCTAAGAATTACCATTTACACTAATAGTTAAATCAAACCATTTTCATGTGTGTTTTGCTTAATTGTTTTTATTCAATTCAAATTTCATAAATATATAATTTATTTTTTCATGCGGCGCACATGTCAAAATCTATTCTATTGTGAGAATATATACCACACCTTCCACAATATTCTATTTTAAACTTATAAATCAACCGCTCGAAAATGATTTCAATTAGAAATATTTTGTTATTAAATATAAATTAAATTTGAATATATATATATATATATATATATATATATATGTATAACATAAAAAGATTGAGATGTTCTCCACAAATCCATAGATGTGGTAGTACGAGATAGGGTTTGATTCAGTCATCTTCTTCCATATCTTTGAATTGATGTTTCTATTCTATCAGTGATGTTGAATTAGGATTTTGAACAAGAAATGAATAAAAGATGGAGATAGGAGATTCTTGCTTTATTAGGCTAAAGTCTGATGATTACAAATGAATCAAGTCGTCAAATAAATGATTTGATTAAGCCAACAATACAATAAGATCAATGGTGAGATAAATTCAATGAATGCAATCTTTATTTATATCTTTCAATAAAATGGCCAAATTTTTTTTTTTGAAGATTTTTTTTATTAGAAATGTTCATTTTTCTTCGTAAATCGATATCTACTTCATGTTCGTTTGTCTGGCGCCGGTGATTATGGTTGCGGTTGATCGCAGATTTTTAGCCGCACAGCTGTTTTAATCAGCGGTCAAAAAAATTATAACCCAAGACAAAACGTCTGCGCACTGTGATTGACCGTAAATAGCTAAATCGGATAAACGAATAACAATCTACCACAACCACAGAAAGTTGCGGCTAACAAACGAATATGACTATAGTTGTTTTATCTTGAGATTCACAGTAATTAGCCAAAAATACTATTAATTTCGTAAAAAAATAATTATTTTTCTTTATATAATTTACATATACAAAAATTAATATTAAAATATTTTAAATAAAAGTTAAAATTATATAAATATTTAATATATTTTTATATTAATGGCTCATATGGTGGATATGTTAGGATTAAAGTAATTAAGAGTATGGCTTTTTGCAGGTTGATCCATCAAAACATGTAAATTATTTTAACCCATGTTAGTCGGATTAAATAAATGGGTTAGTGTATTCATAAATATATAATTATTTTTATTTAAATTTAAAAAATCACCTAAGAATTACCATTTACACTAATAGTTAAATCAAACCATTTTCATGAGTGTTATGCTTAATTGTTTTTATTCAATTCAAATTTCATAAATATATAATTTATTTTTTCATGCGGCGCACATGCCAAAATTGTGAGAATATATACCACAACTTCCACAATATTCTATTTTAAACTGCTAAATCAACCGCTCGAAAATGATTTCAATTAGAAATATTTTGTTACTAAATATAAATTAAATTTGAATATATATGTATAACATAAAAAGATTGAGATGTTCTCCACAAATCCGTAGATGTGGTAGTACGAGATAGGGTTTGATTCAGTCATCTTCTTCCATATCTTTGAATTGATGTTTCTATTCTATCAGTGATGTTGAATTAAGATTTTGAACAAGAAATGAATAAAAGATGGAGATAGGAGATTCTTGCTTTATTAGGCTAAAGTTTGATGATTACAAATGAATCAAGTCGTCAAATAAATGATTTGATTAAGCCAACAATACAATAACATCAATGGTGAGATAAATTCAATGAATGCAATCTTTATTTACATCTTTCAATAAAATGGCCAATTTTTTGTTTTGAAGATTTTTTTTTTACTAGAAATGTTCATTTTTCTTCGTAAATCGATATCTACTTCATGTTCATTTATCTGGCACCGGTGATTATGGTTGCGGTTGATCGCAGATTTTTAGCCGCACAGCTATTTTAATCAGCGGTCAAAAAAATTGTAACCCAAGACAAAACGTCTGCGCACTGTGATTGACCGTAAATAGCTAAATCGGATAAACGAATAACAATCTACCGCAACCAGAGAAAATTGCGGCTGACAAAAGAATATGACTATAGCTGTTTTATCTTGAGATTCACAGTAACTAACCAAAAATACTATTAATTTCGTAAAAAACAATTATTTTTCTTTATATAATTTACATATACAAAAATTAATATTAAAATATTTTAAATAAAAGATAAAATTATATAAATATTTAATATATATTTATTAATAAAAATATTATATAATTTACGAATATTTTTTGCCATTCATACCGTGGATATAAATCTAATATATATATATACACGTAATCCTCTCCTATGCTGCCGCTTCAGCAACAATAAAAAATTGAAAAAATTTCACAAAAGCATATCGAACTGTAGTGTTGATGGCAAAAATACATTTCTAACGTAATTACATGCATACACAAATTATAGTCTAGTATTAAAGACTGATAGAATCTAGAACGAAACTCCAAGTTTATCAAAGACTTACATGATATATTATATGATATGATAGTAACGTATTTCTCCAAAAAATTTAGTTAAGACGACAGCTTTAGGTGGACAAATTTTGACAAAGTTAAAAGAATATATTAAAATAATATTTAAAAATTTAAAATAACATAAATTTTTATATAAATTTAAAACATTGTGTTTGAGTTTTTATTTTTCAAATTTAAAATTTTCAGTAATATAAAAAAATTAAGTCATTTTAATTATTAATTAAAATTTCGATTAATGATGTTAAATTTAAAACAAAAATTTGAAATAATGCTATTTCAAATAATTTAGCAAAAAATATTATAATGGAATGTGTTTCTCATTTTAACTGATTATGTTATGAATAAGTATTACATTGATATTTAAATGCATTTTAATTAGATATTTAATTACTTACGTTAGTGTTTTTGAAATTATAAAAAAGTTTTGATTAATTTGGTATTTAATTGATTTCACAATATGTATAACACATCTATCTCCCAATAATCAATATATATATATATATATATTAATCTAAATATGCACTAGAACAAATATTTAATTTCACAAATTATATCACATGCTTACTAGACAACAAAAATATTATATTTGAAAACAAAATTAGAATCTTATCATGTGTGTGACTAGTGTATATATATATATATATATATATATATATAGAGAGAGAGAGAGAGAGAGAGAGAGAGAGAGAGAGAGAAAGAAAGAGACCATTGTGATTTTCATGTCTCAGCTAGAACTTGTAAAATCGCATCTTCTATAATTGAATAATAATTTCCCAAAAAAAAAAAGAATGTGAAACCATCTTGGTGTTTAGTTTAAAAAAGAATTGAATAATAATTGCAAAAAAAAAGACATATGATGAATCCACACTCCACGTTTATATTCATAATTCCATCGTCTCTATAAAAGAAGCTATGAACTCAAAAGGTAATCAATCATTCTCATAGCAATTCCTTTGAGAAACAAAACACAGGAGAAAAAATGGCAGAAGAGGAAGTTGAGGTAGAAGTGGAGATCAAATCTCTAGCTAATACTTTCCACATGTTTACCGGAAGATCACGAGATTTGTCCAAAGCCACTCAATACATTAAAAGTTGTGATTTACTCGAAGGGGAGCAAGGCAAAGTTCGAAGCATAGTTTTATGGAACCTTGTTTTTGTTAATGATCACAACTATTTCAATCCAAAGATCTTGAATAATTAGTTTTGTTCGTTCGTTCACTGTTAGTGGTTGCGTTGGGGACTACGGTTAACATTATGGCTCCGACTACCGCATATATTGTTTATTTTTCTGTCGTTGGTAGTTGTAGTTGCAGTTGATCATAATTTTTTAGTCGCACCGATGTTTTATAATCAACGGTCAAAAAAATTACGATGCAGAACGTAGAATCTGACAGTTACAATTGACTGCGGGTAATAGAAACAGGTAAACGAACAACAATCTAGTGTAGTCGTAGCTACAACGGCAGCAAACGAATATGACTATTGTTTTAGATATTTCTTTCTTTTTTTTATTGATTATAGTAGTGAAAATTAATAAGAAGATTTGAAATGTACAATTTTAAAAACAATTGTAAACGTGTAATACTGCAAATAGAGAAACCAGAATCTCTATGGATAGGATCGAGACGATGGATTGCAAGAAGAATGTGATACAATGGAGAGTTTTAGATGGACCTTTAAAGAAAGAGTACAAGAGCATCTTGAAAACAATGAAGGTGAGCCCTAAGCAAAGTGGGCATGGAAATGTGGTGAAGTGAAACTTGAAGTACGAGAGGATTCATGACAAAGTTGCTCATCCTGAAAAGATACTTCAATTCTTGGTTGAAGTAACTAAAGATATAGACCGATACCTCATGATTAAGGAGTAGAAGGTTCTTTGTGTTTTGTGTGTCTCTATCAAACTGTTTCAGAAACCCCATAAGAGAAAATGAAGAAATTATAACTAATTTCGTAGTGATTTCACTGAACACATCGAAACACAAACAACATATTCAGTGAAGAGAAAGGTTTACTTTTTTAGAGAGAGGGAGAAAAAAGGGAGATGTTTATTTATTTCTAACTTATGGTGTATGAAATCTATTTTCTTGCTTTTATGTCTTTGATATAATACATGTTTGATAATTATAAAACATTCTATTAGCTAGAAGTCCATCTAATATGAATCAAGTGCTGGAATACCCCTCAAACTTAAATCAAATGCTCAAATGTCCCCTCCAATTTTCAACATTTATTTTTAATTGAAAAATGTAAGCAAAAGACAAAAGAACCTAAAAGTTGTAAATAATTACAGATCCAACCAGTATATATCCACCCAAACCCGTTTAAATCGGGTCAACCCGGTTTTTTTCTAAAAAAAAAAATTATTTTTTTAAAATCGAAATTTGCTTTAAAAAAAAATTAAGAATAGTAACACTAAGTAAAACTAGGTAAAACTATTTCACAAAACTTATGAATTTAAATTATAACATTTAAGAAAATTATTTATGTTTTGAAAGGATTTGATGAGGAAACTAAGCCATTACATACGATGCAGATGTACTTTCAACCGTCAAAGTACACCAAAAAAATTAAGATCCCCACGAGATGCTATTAAAGACTTCACTTTTGATGAAACAAAGGAAACACTCGGTAATACTAAAGTTAGTTATCCGTAATGTTACTATTTTATAGTTGTAATATGTTAAACTGAATTACACATTTATTTTTTAGAAAATTTAGAATATTTTGGTTCCACCCCGTGATGAAAAGTCAGTTACTATAACTGCATTTGGATTGTAGGATTTACAGAAAAGTCCAAGGCAAAAAGAAGATATAACTCATGATACATAAATAGTAACACAATTTCTCTTATTTAGATGCGAGACAAATGTAATACTCGGTAATATTAAGTAACACTAATTGTAAATTTCTTTCGATTATAGGGTTCGAAGGACAATCATGGATTAGGTGATTTGGAGAAAAGTGCTAAAACCATGGAGAAATATCCACTAATGGATGAAAATACAACCGTTGATGTGGAAATGGTAAATGTGTTTCTCTTAATTAGATGAAAATACTAAGTGAAACTAGTAACATTAATCAAAATTAGTAAAACTAAACAGAACTAGTAACACTAGAATCATTCGGTAAAACTATATAGTAAAATTGATAATTGATGGTTAGTAACACTGAACAAAAGTAGTAACAGTGAACAAAAATAGTAGTACTAGTACGACTTCGTAAAACTATATAGTAAAATTCATATTTTCTAGTTTTGTAAAACTAAATAAAAGTAGTAATATTTGTACAACTCGGTAAAATTGTATAGTAAAAATATGTTTTTTGGATTAGTAACACTAAGTAAAACTAGTTAAAACTATATAGCAAAACTTATGAATTTAAATTGTAACACTTGATAACACTTTGAAAAACTACTTATGTTTTACAGGATTCTGGTGAGGAAACATATGTTTTAGAGCCGATACAAATGTATTTCAGTCATCCGAATGCACCAAAAAAATCAAAATCACCACAAGGTGTTATATCACTGAATCGCTGGAGATATTGGACAATTTGAAATATTCCCTATGAGCAGAGGAAAAAGGGTGGAGAGGTGGTTTCACCGAAGATAGTACCATTGATGCGGAAATGGTAAATGTGTTTGTTTTAAATACTAATACTTTATAATACTGAATAGCTGATATGGAAAAAAACATGGAGAAAAGTCTAATTGTTGTAACGAAAAAAATCGTTTTATCGTTTGTTGTTATCTAATTGTCGTTTATCAAAATATTTGGTAAAACTTGTAAATTTGGTAAAACTACGTAAAACTAATGTTGTTGTTTTTAAAATTAATTTGAAGTAAAAAATTTAACAATTATGCTTGATTACTTTTAATAATATTAAAATATTGTACATTAATCTAATCTCAACAAATTATAAAAAATTTTAAAATTTAACAAATAAATTTTTATCTTAAAAAATTGTATAAATATTAAAAATTATAGAATTTATACTAAATATATAAAATTTGTAAATTTTGAAAAATAACTTTTTTTTTCTAGACACTTTCTATTTTTCGCAGCCGCTTTTTTTTGTAGCCACCATTTCCTTTTTTGGAGCCGCCAATCACAGCTAGTTTTACATAAGTTTTTAGTAATACAAATTTTGCACATAGTGTTATTTTTGGGTGTTTTCGATTTAAATTAGGTTTACCTATAAAAAAATTATTTTTTTTAGTTTTACAGTTGTTCCAACCGAGGTTCCAACCGAGGATGTAACCGAGCCTACTATACAACATGCATTCACTAGAAAGAGGAAAAGAAACCCTTTCGGTGCTGTGAAGACTCCATACACAAGGTGGCCAACGCGGAGAAAGAATGCTGATTGAGAAGATAAAAAAAAAATTAGTTTCATCGTTTGTAACTCTCTTGTTGTTATTTCGTAAAACTCGTATCATTTGGTAGAACTACGTAAAACTAATATTGTTGTTTTTTAGACTTATTTGGAATTTAAAATTTAAAAATTATGGTTGATTGATTTTCATTATATTAAAATGTTGTAGATTGATTTTACGAGAAATATTTAAAATGTTGTAGATTTATATAATTTTTACGTTGAGTTACCAATGTTAATTTTTGTGTTCCATGATATAATATATATAAATAATCTATACTGTTACGTAGAAACAAAAAATAAATTTTATGAAAATTTGTTAATATTTTTTACAAACTAGTTTTACACTTTTGAATATGTTAAGCAATTTAAATTAGTTTTACTCACAAATAACTTTTTAGTAACTAGAATCAAATACAGTATTACTTGTTCACTACACGTAAGTTATAGTATAGATTATAATGATCAATTTCTTAATTTCAAACGATTCGCTACAATTTAACATCCACAATACATCCCATACTAATGCGTTCAAGATCGGCCCATACAACATAGATATAACTTCAATGTAGATAAAAATAGTGGTTTTTATCCTAAATTTACAAATAATTCCTATTATCACAAATCCTTAATGTAAACCTTAATTTAAGTTTGTTGAAGATCGTGGCAGCATCGAGGGCGAACTGGATGATCGATTCAGTGGTGCTGGAGGAGAAAGGGAGAAGGAACGTGGCGGCGTTGATGGTGGCCGTCTTCTTTCCGTGGTCGATCGTGGGAAAGAGGAGAGATGAGAGGAGAGATGAGAGGAGAGAGAAAGTGTGAGAGGAGAGAGAAAATCGCGAGGAGAGAGAAAATGGTGAGGAGAGAGAAACTTTTGATTTTTTTTTTAATTAATGAGTAGAATTTCATTAAGGGTATTTTAGGAATAACACATTTATGGGGATATGTAGATTAAATGAGGGTATGAGTGTTTGTTTTTTATAAATCTATTATCTTGCTTTTATGTCTTTGATATAATACATGTTTGATAATTAGAAAACATTCTATTAGCTAGAAGTCCATCTAATATAGAGCCAACATCTCAAATACCCTTATCTTTTAAAAAACAAATACTCATACCTTTCACTAATCTATATACCCCTCTAAATATACAATTCCAAATATACCCTTAATGAATTCCTTTTAAATTATTTTCATATTTATCTCAAATTAAAAAAAATTATGAAATAAATTTTTTTACGTTTTTTCTCCTCGCGATTTTCTCTCTCCTCTCACACTTTCTCTCTCCTCAAAAACAACCTCCCCCGAACTACAGGAAGAGCACACAACCACCGCCGCCGTTAATCCTTTTCCCCTTCTCCTCCAACGCCGCTGAATCGATCCTCCAACTCGCCATCGACTCTGCCACGATCTTCAGCAAGATTTAACTTCCAAATTAAGGTTTACATTAAGGATTTGTGAAAATAGGAATTATTTGTAAATTTAGGGTAAAACCACTATTTTTATCTACATTGAAGTTATATCTATGTTGTATGGGTCAATCTCGAACGCATTACTATGGGATGTATTGTGGATGTTGAATTGTAGCGAATCGTTTGAAATTAAGAAAGATTTGAGGCCGAAATCATTGTATAGTTCTAGGAGAACTAAGTAGAACTGGGTATTACTATATCTTACGGGATGAAGATAGTAAAACTACTAGAACAAGTAAAACTAGTAACAATGGTATTACTGATGAGGAAAGTAAAACTAGTAGAACTAGTATTACTAAAAAGGAAAATAAAACTAGTAACACTGGTATTACTGATGAGGAAAGTAAAACTAGTAAAACTGGTATTACTGAGGACAATATTAAACAAGTATTACAAAAAAGTAAAACTAGTAGAACTACTATTACTAAAGAGAATATGTAACCGAAGATATTAACTAAATTTGAGAAGTTATCAATTTTATATGCACATTGAATGTATATCCATACTTTATAGGTTTAGTAGAACTTTTGATTGGCAGTTAATGGATAGAATCGTAATGAATATTTGGTAGATAAAAATGTATTATTTGTAGAACTAGTATTACTAAATGAACTTGCTAACTTTTTTTATATTCTTCTGTAGGAGACAATGAACAAGAACGTAACCATACATTTTGACTACGGGGATTTTGTTTCAAATGATTATGTATGGAATTCGAAAGGTCGTATCTACGCTATAATGTTTAAGAATACAAGTGCGGAGGATATAACGTTGGCGATGTTAGAAGCTAACATATGCAGGAAGATTGCGACAGATGAAAATAGGACGAAGTTAAAATTGAGTTACATTCCATTGTTAGTGGGAGCTCAGATACCATCAATTATTACCGATGATGAGGATGTGTCTGTTTATCTAGATACCATGAATAATGAGAAGCATAGATGTATTTTTTACGTGGAGGTTATCACAACAGATCATTACTTGGAGCAATTTTCAAAAGTGGGCGAGATAGTTCGTGTGGTGTGAACTATGTCGTCTTGCATTCAATAGATGGGGAAATTAATGCAAGTGCCATTGTAGCTTACGTAGGTGGAACAGAACAACATGATGGCGAAAATGATGACGATGGTACTAGAGATGGAGAGAATATACGACATGGTGCATATATGGGTAACGAGTTTGATAGCTCAGCTATGCATGATAACTATGTTGAGATTCCATAGGATAGTCAGTTTATAGATGCATGGGAAGACGGTATGGGTATTGTGATCGGACAAGAGTTTACAACGAAGCATGCATTGCAAGATTTGGTGGACAGAGCCACATTTCAAAATTATTTTAGTTTTACGATAAAAAATCTGACAAAACAAGATTAGTTTTACAATGTCGTCAAGTAAGCTGTAAATGGCGTTTACGATCTGCAAAGATTGGAAAGTCAGATTATTTCTCGATTAGAACTTACAACAACATGCATACATGCTCTCGGGCTAGTTCGAGTACAAGCAACAATAAAAGAAAAGGCACAACAAGATTAGTTGCAGATGTTTTGCATGCAGATTTTCCAGGACAATTGCATACCCCTACTACTAAAAGTCTTGTATCTCTGGTTCAAGGTAAATTTGGTGTGAAAGTATCATATTCCACAGTGTTGAGAGGGATAAAGAAAGCTCTTACTAATGTTCGTGGTACTCCAGCAGAAAGTTATGAGGTTTTGTATAAGTATTTGTACATGTTGGAGAAGGTTAATCATGGTACAGTAACAAGAGTGAAATTGGACGAAGCAACAAAATTTAAATATCTATTTATCGTATTGGGAGCTTGCATCGAAGGGTTTCAATGCATGAGGAAAGTGATTACGGTGGATGCAACTTTTCTTAAGAATGGATATGGTGGTGTCCTAATTTTTGCGACAGCTCAAGATCCTAATTTTCACCATTATCCCATAGCCTTTGGGGTACTTGATGGCGAGAACTACGCTAGTTGGACTTGGTTTTTTGAAAGCTTGTAAATTGTTGTTCCCGACTCTTCAGATTTGGTATTTATCAGTAACAGAAATGCAAGTCTCATCAAGACAATAAGTGAAGTTTACCCGAACGCGCATCATGGATATTGCATATGACATTTGTCTCAAAATGTGAAAGAGCATGTTTCTAACGTAAACAAAGACGTAGTTGCTCGGAAATTCATGAAGTGTTGTAAGATATATACAGAGGCTGAGTTCATGCGGGTTTATGGCGAATTTAGGTCTAGATATCCTTCTGCGGCCAAGTATTTGGATGAAACAGCTGATGTTAAACATTGGGCAAGGTGTTATTTCTCAGGCAAAAGGTACGACATATACACAAGTAACTGTGCGGAATCATTGAACAGTGCATTTTCGAACTGTAGGAAGTATCCCTTCCTACCCATGATTGATGTGATTATCTCAAAAATCTCTGAATGGTTTAACAAGCATAGGAAAGATGCGGTTTCTGGATCGGACTACCACAAACTAGTGCCTTTTGTGGAGAATTTAGTTCACAATACATGTAAAGAGGCAGCTGTTTTTACTTTTATGGAGCTAAACAGTTTCGAGTTAGAGTACGTTGTGAACGGAAGTGATGGAAAGATGTACTTTGTGAATTTGATAAGGAAAACTTGTAGTTGTAGACGTTTTGATATCGACAAGTACCCTTGTGTACATGCAACAGCCACTGTCATAGAATACATGAAGCGTGAAGATAGAGCACGAGATATCTTTTTTCATGATTTATGCTCAAAGTATTATTCCGTGGAGTTGTGGGCACTAGCATATAGGAGGACAATTTATGTAGTGTCGGATAAGTTTGAGTGGAATGTCCCGGATTACATCAAAGAATTGCAAATCATGCCTCTGAATTATAACAATAAAAAAGAAGAAGGAGATTAAAGATATTTCCATCTACCAGAGAACGCCACAAACGGACTAATAATAGAAGGGTGCCAAGATGGAATTTGTCATACTGGTTATTTGAATAATTTCAAAACAAATAGAACACACATAATAGAACTTTGAATAAATATTAATATACAAAGTGATAACAATCATAATTTAACTCATTATAAACTAATGTAAAACTAAAAAATTTCAATTTTTAGTTGATAAAACTAATTTAAATCAAAAACACTCTAAAATAACACTATGTACAAAATCCTTATTACTAAAAACTTCTGTAAAACTAGTTGAAATCGACGGCTCCCAAAAAAGGAAATGGCGGCTACAAAAAAAAGACGGTTGCCAAAGTAGAAAGTGCCAAAAAAATATTTTTTAAAATTTTTATAATTTGGAATATTTGTATGAATTTAATAATTTATAAGAGTTATATAATTTTTTTAAAGAAAAAATTAATTTTTAACATTTTCGAAATTTTTAAAATTTGTAGAAATTATATTAATCTACAATATTTTAATATTATGAAAAGCAATCAAGCATAATTTTTAAATTTTAATTTTCAAATAAATTTGAAAAACAACAACATTAATTTTACGTAGTTCTACCAAATGATACGAGTTTTACGAAATAACAACAAGAGAGTTACAAACGATGAAACTGATTTTTTTGTTCCGATCTTCTCAATCAACATTCCTTCTCCGCGTTGGCCACCTTGTGTATGGAGTCTTCACAGCACCGAAAGAGTTTCTTTTCCTCTTTCTAGTGAACGTACATTGTATAGTATGCTCGGTTGGTATCTCCGTCGGTTCTAAAATTTTAGTGCTTTTCTGCCTCCAAATCACCTTTTCCAACGCATAAGGCTTCATCTCCGTCCTTTGAACCTTATAATCAAAACAAATAGTTTTACTCAATATCCGTATAAATTATTAATTTTTCCTCGAATCTAACTAATACAAACATATTTACCATTCCCATATCAACGGTTGTATCATCATCCGTTGTTGGACTTCTCCCCACGCCTTTCTCAACGCTTTTCTCCACATTTTCGTCCTTTTCATACTATAATCAAAACAATTAGTGTTACGCAGTATTACTCAGTATTACGCAGTGTTATGCAGTATTACTCAGTACAAACGATGAAACTCATTTTTTTCCGATCTTCTCAATCAGCATTCCTTCTCCGCGTTGGCCACCTTGTGTATGGAGTCTTCACAGCACCAGAAGGGTTTTTTTCCTCTTTCTAGTGAACGTACGTTGTATAGTACGCTCGGTTGCAACCTCGGTTGGAACAATTGTAAAACTAAAAATAATAATTTTTTATAGGTAAAACTAATTTAAATCGAAAACACCCAAAAATAATACTATGGGCAAAATCCGTATTACTAAAAACTTCTCTAAAACTAGCTTTGATTGCTGGCTCTCAAAAAAGGAAATGACGGCTACAAAAAAAAAGCGGCTGCCAAAAATAGAAAGTGCCCAGAAAAAAAATTATTTTTCAAAATTTACAAATTTTATATATTTAGTATAAATTCTATAATTTGTAATATTTGTATAATTTTTTTAAGATAAAAATTTGTTTTTAAATTTTACAAATTTTTATAATTTGTTGAAATTAGATTAATGTACAATATTTTAATATTATTAAAAGCAATCAAGCATAATTGTTAAATTTTTCATTTCAAATTAATTTTAAAAACAACAACATTAGTTTTACGTAGTTTTACCAAATATTACGAGTTTTACCAAATATTATGATAAACAACAATTAGATAACAACAAACGATAAAACGATTTTTTTCGTTACAACAATTAGACTTTTCTCTATGCTTTTTTTCCATATCAGTTATTCAGTATTATAAAGTACTAGTATTTAAAGCAAACACATTTACCATTTCCGCATCAATGGTACTATCTTTGGTGAAACCACCTCTCCACTCTTTTTCCTTTGCTCGTAGGAAATATTTCAAATTGTCCAACATCTCCAACGATTCAGTGATATAACACCTCGTGGTGATTTTGATTTTTTTGGTGTATTCGGATGGCTGAAATACATTTGTATCGGCTGTAAAACCTATGTTTCCTCACCAGAATCCTGCAAAACATAAGTAGTTTTTAAAGTGTTATCAAGTGTTACAATTTAAATTCATAAGTTTTGTTATATCGTTTTAACTAGTTTTACTTAATGTTACTAACCCAAAAAACATATCTTTACTATACAATTTTACCGAGTTGTACAAATATTACTACTTTTATTTAGTTTTACAAAACTAGAAAACATGAATTTTACTACATAGTTTTACGAAGTCATACTAGTACTACTATTTTTGTTTACTATTACTACTTTTGTTCAGTGTTACTAACCATCAATTATCAATTTTACTATATAGTTTTACCGAATGATTCTAGTGTTACTAGTTCTGTTTAGTTTTATTAATTTTGATTACTGTTACTAGTTTCACTTAATGTTACTAATTATTTATCAAAACTAATGAACAATAGTTTTTAAATTTTTTAACTTCAAATTAGTATAAAAAATAATAACATTAGTTTTACGTAGTTTTACCAAATATTACGAGGTTTTCAAAATTAGATAAACAACAAATTTAGATAAAACGAGTAAACGATCTCAATCACTATTCTTTCTTTACGTTGGCCACCTTGTGTATGGAGTTTTCACAACTCTGGAAAGATTTTTTTTTCCTCTTTCTACTGAAGGTTCGCTGTAAAAGACGAGTTTCACGCTCGGTTAGAAGCTCGGTTGGAATCTCGGTTGGATGCTCGGTTGAGACTTCGGTCGATTCTGAACTTTTATCGCATTCCTCCTCCAAATCACCTATTCCTCCCCAACGTCTTACATTTCATCTCTGTCATTCGAACCCTATAATCGAAATAAGCTTACAATTAGTGTTACTCAGTATTATAAAGTATTATTTTCTCCTCGCATCTAATTAAGAGAAACACATTTACCATTTCCACATCAACGGTTGTATTTTCATCCATTAGTGGATTTTTCACCATGGTTTTAGCACTTTTCTCCAAATCATCTAATTCATGATTGTCCTTCGAACCCTATAATCGAAAGAAATTTACAATTAGTGTTACTTAATATTACCGAGTATTACATTTATCTCGCATCTAAATAAGAGAAATTGTGTTACTATTTATGTATCATGAGCTATATCTTCTTTTTGCCTTGGACTTTTCTGTAAATCCTACAATCCAAATGCAGTTATAGTAAGTGACTTTTCATCACAGGGTGGAACCAAAATATTCTAAATTTCCTAAAAAATAAATGTGTAATTCAGTTTAACATATTACAACTATAAAATAGTAACATTACGGATAACTAACTTTAGTATTACCGAGTGTTTCCTTTATTTCATCAAAAGTGAAGTCTTTAATAGCATCTCGTGGGGATCTTAATTTTTTTGGTATACTTTGACGGTTGAAAGTACATTTGCATCGTATGTAAAGGCTTAGTTTCCTCATCAAAATCTTTCAAAACATAAATATTTTTCTTAAGTGTTATAATTTAAATTCATAAGTTTTGTGAAATAGTTTTACCTAGTTTTACTTAATGTTACTAATCCTAAATTTTTTTAAAAGCAAAATTTGATTTTTAAAAAATAATTTTTTGCAAATTTTAGGTTTTTTGTCATTTACCTATTTTTCTTATTTAAAAATAAATACTCAATAATTAGGGGGACATTTGAGGATTTGTTTCAATTTTTAGGGGCAGTGGAACCTTTGTTTCTCTAATATAATATGGTATCAAACTTTAAATACGAATCGAATAGAAATCGATTTATACTAAAAGATTGAAATTAGGTTGATCGATATAAATCTACTATAAGAAATAGGTGAAATTGGGTGTTGCGGCGATTAGAGAATTTAACATATCGGCAAAAAAAATCAAGAAGCAACATATTTTGTACTATCTTCCATTGAAACATCTAACACAAAATTAATTGATGAGCTGTAAAATAATTAGTTTGTATTTTTTATTTTTATTTGTAAGATATTTAATTTAGTATTTAAAACCAAAATATCAAGAATTTCTGGTACACGCATTTATTTGGAACAATTTTTCTTTAAACTGTATAAAGGATAATTTTGTATCCATCCTGTCATATAACTACTTATGTGTTTTCTTGTATTGTATCCGAAATCTAGAATTGGCGGATTCTAGCTTTTCATTGGGCTCCCAAACTTGATATTCTTAGATAATTTTACCCCAAAAAACCCTAGATAATTGTTATCCAATCGAGATTAATAAGTGTAAAATGTTTTTTAATTATTTTAAATGTGGTTGGGACATTAACTGCATCATTAGTAGTCCGAAATCAAGAGATTGAAGAATTGATTTGATTTTTTGTTGACTAAAATGCAAACTCAAAATTCAAAATCAAATTATAGAATATTTCAAATGACATTATAAATAAAAGATTAAAAGAACAAATAATAAACATAAAAAACATAGTCAAAAATATTATGAAATCTAATATTTACAACTTACTTTTTACAGAATTCATTTGAATGATCTTTGAACCAAAACAAAAAAGATATGGATTTTTTGTACGAATGGAAAAAACATATGTGTATTTGTTAGTGAGTAAAACTTTTGGTGAAAAAACTATCTTACAAATTTATTCTTTCATTTTTATCATATAAAATATTCACACAAGTTTTATATTAATGTAGTATATTTCTTAAGACTATGTAATATTCATATGATTAATAGTAACTAAGAAGTTAAAGAGATCAAAAGACACAAAAATACATCAATTTGAAAGAAAACAATAAAACGAATCGAACATATTATTATATTATGAAAAATACATGGCTACAATACCGTAATAGACATAGAATATGAACAAAATCGAAACGATGACAGTTTTGGCTGTGTTTCAAGAACATCCTATCATACAACTACTTATGTGTTTTCTTTGATAATTCTTATTGAACCTATCTTAATGTGATTATAACATTAATTGCATCATTAATTGTCCGCAATAAATTAAGAAATTGAAGAATTGATTTGATTTTTTTGTTGAAAAGCCGATTGGTTGTAGAGGCCATTATAGCCAAGCACAAGTTTGGTGGGTCTGTGTGGTTGAATACGGTTGTGCTTATTTACACCATAATAATGCATACTTAAAACTTGTAGTCCAATTGTCCTTTCAAATATACGATAAGATATGAATTCAAACTTACAAATATCTTATTTTAGTTTCTATTTTTATTTAATTAAACTTCTATTTTAGCATGCGAGTAAACTATGCTATTTGTTGTAAAGATAGTTTTATTTTTTTCATTTAAATTCTAGTTATTTCTCCAAAAGAATTTATGTAAATGTTACTAGAAAATAGGTCTGTATCAATTGGCAAAATATGTTTTAAACATTATATTTAATAATAATAATTAAAATGAAAATATTTGTATTCATTAAACACGAGTTCACGCAATTCAAGTAGCTTTCACACACATACATATTTATGGAAAATAATAATTTCAAATCAAAGAGTAGTTATCACATTAATTTTTATAGCAAAATAATGTTTGGTGCAAACTAATATATACAAGAGTTCACGTGCTATAAGTTGTTGGAACTCGGTTTTACGAAAATGGGTGTCGATCACTTTCCGGTGAGTTTTCTAAAGAAAACGTTAAAATCAAAGTTCGTTTGAATGAGAAATGAATATTTAAAGTGGGTTGCTTAATAAATATGAATTAAATTTGTTCCATATTGGAAGTTAGAGGTGAAATCTCTCTTGTATATCAAGCGGAGAATCAATAATAAAGCTCAAAACTTTGAATACACTTTGGTGTATTAATGGAATGAGATAACCGAACTTGATTTTCGAGTTTTCAGAATTTAGCAAATGAACCAATGGTCTTTATAATTTTTATTGTATTTTGGTTGAAATCTCATTTGTTATTTGTTGAATAAATCAAATTCAACTTCTATTTTATTGAGTTAAGTTACAACTTACAACCAAATTAATTTGGTTTATTGTTTTGTAAAATAAAAATCATAATGATTTTTAGTAGAAAATCAATTCTTATTAAAAATGGAGTAATATTTTTATAATATCATATGGTGAGCATGGAAAATGAGGATGAAAAAGAAAGGAAAAGAAATCTTTGCCTTTCTCATTCTAAAAGTATAAAAAATACACATAAAAGTCACTCAAATATTGAGTTTGAGAGTGCAACATAGAAAAATATTCGTTGGATTCTGTTTTTGGTTATGCAAGAAAGAATAGTTGCAGTTGTATCGTGGGATTCAGAATGCAATGCAACCGTCACACTACGGGACGTTTTCAGAATTAAGGAAAGAGTGTCTCGTCTTTGCAAATCCAATTTTTTCAAAAATTTTGTATCGGTATTTTACATTTTATTATATGTAATTTTATCAACAATTATTCAGTTGTCCATATTATAGAAAACGTGTTACTTTTCATCTTATCAGTACGGTCACTTAAATTTTGTTATTATTTTATTGTTGCTTGGTAATATTTATTTTAATTTAGTTAGCCCATTCACATGTATTATTCAAACAATTAATCTATGAGAGACTACAAAAGACACAATTATGTGGTTTGACATCAAATATGTGGTTTGACATCAAATATGTGGTTTGACATCAAACAGAGACCTACTCGTATATCATTTTGTGTACAACCTAATCCCTAATATATTATTTGAGAAACATTTTAAAAAAAATAACAACATTATGACGTGTTATTAACAGAAATGTCATGCCGTGTCATCATGACAATGAGTTTTAAATAAATATATAAATGAACTTAAATTACTAGAATAATTACAATATATACTATTTTTATTAATTTGGTTAGAGAATCAATATATTTTATTAAACTAACCAAAAAATACTATTAAATTATAAAAAATAATTATTTTTCTTTTCTTAATTTATATATAAAAAATTAATATTACAAATAATTGAAAATTCAAATTAAAATTATATAAATATTTAATTTATATTTACTATAAACAATATTATAATGTGCGAATATTTTCCCAATGCAGAACGTGGATATAAATCTAGTTATCGTTAATTTCAAACCAAAATATCAACATTTGATTCTTTGTTGCATTCATATAAATTAATTACTACATAATAATATGTATATATCTGTTGTAATGATGTTGCAAAACCCGTAATTTTTTTGGTATATCTTATTTATTTAACTAGTTTATCCAATATATATGTTTCATATATATATTTGTTATATTATAAATTAGTACATTTTTTATTAAGTGAGTCAAAACGTACCGATCCAATAACCCAATATATTCATATGAAAATTTAACATACTCATAGGAGAGAAAGTGGAATCGAACTCCACACTTTTAGAATCGACGTAAAGCTGGTGCAACCACTATTTCATTTATTACTCTCCTAATTTAGTACATTTTATATTAGTGTATTTATCCACTAACTTACCAAAAGATTATTTTTAATTCATTTACCTTAATAATAAAGCGGAAAAGCGAATTCCCCTTATTAAAATTTAACAGCTCCAAGCAACATCATTAGCAGTTTAAAAAATATTAGTGTTGTCTATCTAATTACTTTTATTTTCACCCAAAAAAAACACAAATAGCCATTAACAAAAAGAGGGATATATAGAAACGAAGATGGAGATTAAGCATGGTTTAGATTTTCTTGTAGGGAGGAAATATAACACATATGTGTTTGTTGCCGAGTAAAACTTCGGGTGACAAAAACATCATGAATAAATCTAGGGGGAATTGCTAAAAATGACCTAAAACTTGACTTCAAATGCAAGTTTGACAATTTACACTTTTTTTTGCAAAACTAACCTATGAGGGTGGAGAAATTACTGAACACTCCTTTGGTCTAAAAAATAATGTTGAAATATCAATTACGTTTCAGTCCCTGCATGTTTTTTTGTTATCAAAGCAGACTTCTCGGAGAAGTCTGCTTTGGTCGGAATAAACCTCGCAGACTTCTCCGAGAAGTCTGCTTTGGTGAGAAAAATAGTTTATTCCGGTTGAAGCAGACTTCTCGGAGAAGTCTGCTTTTGTGAGAAAAACAGTTTATTCCAGTTGAAGCAGACTTCTCCGAGAAGTCTGCTTTGGTGAGAAAAACAGTTTATTCCGGCTGAAGCAGACTTCATGAAGTCTGCTTTGTAAATAAATTACCTAAATCAAATAAAATTTTGAAATATTTAAAAAAATTAAAATTGTTATTAACATAGTTTATATACATATCAAAAGCACGTAAAAGTTATAATGAATTCAAAAATAAGGAGATTAGATTCGATCTAATGATATAAAATATTTGCTAGTTTTTGGTTATGTGTTGTGGGTTAATAGTTGATGTTTGTGTAGAGAATTCATGCTAGAATTTGAAATATCATGTGATAAATTTGAAAATTTAGATTTACAAATTTTTAAAAGAAAATTGTTTGAGTTTTGCATTTACTTAACTATCTTCAACATATTCATCCAATTTTTAACAAAACTTTTGCACATTTAGTGAATCTTATTATTTAGGGTTTAGGGTTACGCAGACTTCTCGAGATGTTGTCGTAGATTTAACAAAGCAGATTTCTCGAGAAATCTGCACAAACCGGAAATTAAATGTAACTAAACCGGTTTTTTTTCAATTTAGAGTTTAGGGTAATGTAAAAATACGAAGCAGACTTCGAGAAGTCTGCTTCAGCCGGAATAAACTATTTTTTTCACTAAAGCAGACTTCTCGAGAAGTCTTCGAGATTTATTCCTATTAAAGCAGACTTCTCCGAGAAGTCTGCTTCAGCGGGAATAAACTTCGAAGACTTCGAGAAGTCTACGCAAACCGGAAATTGATAGTTTTTAACCTAACCAAATTTAACTCTCCATATATAATGAAGGTAACCCTAAAATTTTATCATAATTTCATTTCCAAAAAAAAACGTGGGAGCCTCCATCCTCCAAAAATGACTACAAGGTAAATTTTCTCTTCTTCTCGTTTTACCTCCCCTCTTTTCTTTTCTTCTTCTCTTCTCATGTTCTTTGTCATCTTGTTATTTTGTAGATCTGGAAAAAAATCATGAGTTTAACTCTCCATATATAAAGAAGGTAACCCTAAAATTTTATCATAATTTCATTTCCAAAAAAAAAACGTGGGAGCCTCCATCCTCCAAAAATGACTACAAGGTAAATTTTCTCTTCTTCTCATTTTACCTCCCCTCTTTTATTTTCTTCTTCTCTTTTCATGTTCTTTGTCATCTTGTTATTTTGTAGATTTGGAAAAAAATCATGAGATATGAAAAAAGTAAGTTTTTTTTGTTTATATGGTTTTGGGTTTGTGATTTTAGAATATTTTTATTGTTTAGATCTTTTGTTATTTTTATAACACTCTTTCTCGTCTTATAGTGTTGTAGATCTGGAAAAAGAAGTGAAGAGATCTAAAAACGTAAGCTTGTTGCTTTTATTAGTTTTTAAATTTTTCGTAGTTTTTGTGATTTTTGTTGTGTTTGTTATTTTCTTAAGTTTTTTCCTATATTCTTATCTCATTTCTCATCTTGTATTGTTGTAGATCTAAAAAAGGAAGTCACGAGATCTAAAGATGTAAGTTTGTTATTTTTACTAGTTGTTACGTTTTTCATTGTTTTGGAGATTTTGTTTTTTTGTTGTTTTCTTAATTTTTTCTTATATTCTTATCTTATTTTTCATTTTCTATTATTGTAGATCTAGAAAAAAGATTTACAAAAACTAATTTTGTTGTTTTACTAGATTTTTAAAGTGATTTTTAATAGTTTTTATTTTTTTATAGGGTTTTTTTTTAAGATTTTCAATAGATGTTTGAGATTTATGGTGGTTTTACAGTTTTTTGTTGTTGTTTTTGAGTTTTCTTCTTACGTTTTGAATTTGACACTCATTTTTGAATTAATGGATTTTCGTGTTGCAGACTTCATTACATGTTTGCAGATTTCAGTTGCAGACTTCAGTTGCAGACTTCAGTTGCGGAGTTCTTATATTCTTATCTTATTTCTCATTTTTTTTTGTAGATCTGGAAAAAGATTCACAAAAAGTAATATTGTTGTTTTAGTTGCTTTTAAAGTGATTTTTAATGGTTTTTAAAATTTTAGATGTTTTTTTTAAGATTTTCAATAGATGTTTGAAATTCCCCTTGAAATTTATGGTGGTTTTACAGTTTTTGTGGATGTTTTTGAGTTTTTTTCTTACGTTTTGAATTTGACTTTGGTTTTTGAATCAATAGATTTTCGTGTTGCAGACTTCATTACAGGTTGCAGACTTTAGTTGCAGACTTCAGTTGTAGACTTCACAACACGTTTTCATTACAAATGCAGACTTCACTTGCAGACTTCATTAATAATTGCAGACTTCGTTTGTATTTTTGGTCATATTTTAAATGAATTTTTGTCAACTTTATTGTACCTATCACTAGCTCCCATCACTCCACCTTATCAGTCAGTTTTCAATCAACTTTTTCAGAATTATAATAAACTATTAGTTATATGTCAATCACCTTTCAATCAGCTCAAGTCAAATCATACTTATAAAATTACAAAATGATAACCATTAAAAACACAAATATTAGTATAAATTTTCATAAACACTTTTATACATAGTTAAGGACTTAGTGCATATTTAAGATACTTAATGCATACTTCCTAATAACAAGAAAGAACAAGAACTGAAAGATATGTATAAAAAATTCCATCAAAATACTAAGTTAGCAGGATAGTGTTGGATGTTTTTGTAAAACAACATCGATAACATTGTGTCTTCAAATTAATTGAATTGATTGGTTACATGTTTCAAAAACTACACACTTATATCGGCAAACTTTGTTGTATAAATCTCGCAGACTTCTTTGCAGACTTCTCGGCAGGCTTCTTTGCAGACTTCTCAGTAGACTTTATACTTTGTCCTTACTCGTAACTTAATTTTCTGAGATACTCAACACTAAAACTGAATTTATTCATCTTTTACTTTACCTTAAAGAATGTAATCCTCAGCATTCGAGTAAACTTTATTCTCATCTTCATCAACAAAGTAATCATCATCCTCAATTACAAACATTTTTTCTCCTCCTATATTATCCACAGAAAAATTTCAAGTCTCTGTAATAGTCCACTCCCCACAAACAACAACGATTTGGACCATTATATGCGGTAAAAAATTAATGAATTTGATTAGATCATTGTACACATACTAAATTTTCTCACTAAAGTAGACTTCTTGGAGAAGTCTGCTTTGATCAGAATAAACTGTTTTTCTCACCAAAGCAGACTTCTCCGAGAAGTCTACGACGTTTATTCCGATCAAAGCAGACTTCTCGGAGAAGTCTGCTTTGATGGGAATAAAAATTGCTTTGACGAGAAAAACAGTTTATTCCTATCGAAGCAAACTTCTCGGAGAAGTCTGCGACGTTTATTCCGATCAAAGCAGACTTCTCGGAGAAGTCTGCTTTGATAGAAATAAAATATTTTTCTCGCCAAAGCAGACTTCTCGCAGTCTGCAAAATTTATTCCTATCAAAGCAGACTCCTCTTCCTCCTCTTCGAGTTCTCTCTTTTCCTCTTCGACTTCTCTCCTTTCCTCCACGAACACTGCTCTTCATCGCGTGGGTTGCGACGTATTTCTGTCAAAAGAATACGGCAACCACGCTGCCTCCGCCTTTGTTCGAGCCATCACCACCGCCGATTTGCTTTTTTGCTGCCCTAGGTGCAATTTTACCCCAATTTGATTTTGACATAAAATCGATTTCAAGTTGCAACTTATTGGGTGAAATCGGTTCTATTAATCGATTCAATCAATTGGTTCAATTAATCATTTCTTGGTTCAATTAATCGGTTCTTGGTTCAATTAATCAGTTCTATTTTATGAATCGGTTTTGTTGGTTCACTTAATCGGTTCACTGTCGATTTAAATGGAATCGATTAACATTTAACAGCGATTTTTAAATTGAAAGTTTCATCATTGTTTAGATTCTTTACACCAGAAAAATATGGTTTGTGTATCCTCCGAAAGACCCGAAAAGTTCATGTTGAACTAGGTTTACTTGCACTAGTTTGTGTAGCTATAGGAAGTAAAACCCTATATAAATAAAAAAAATTGGGTTTACTTCCGTCAATTACACGAATTTATGCGAATAAACTTATTTCCACCCATACTTTTTGGGTCTTTTATAAGTTACATAAACTGTGTTTTTTTCGTAAACTACATAAACTTCATAAATTATTTTAAATTACACAAATTCTGTTAATAATTATACGTTAAATTATTATTAAACCTTGTTTTACTTCGAAAATATGGTTTTAATTTCAAAATAAACCCAAGTTAAAACTAGATTTTCGAATTTGAACTAGATTTATTAGCTATTTAACGCATAAAAATTAATAGAATTTCTACAATTAGAAGAATTTATGAAGTTTGTGTAATTTATGAAAGAAAAATACAATTTATGTAGTTAAATAAAGACTTAAAAAGTACGAGTGAAAATAGGTTTAGTCGCATAAATTTGTGTAGTTGACGAAAATAAACCCAAAAAAATTTGATGAAAGATGAAGAGTGTGTTATTTTCTAATGTGAAAAAGCAATGGGTTTGGAATGATTTTGATGTGATAATGTGATTTATTTGCCTTATTAAAAATCTTATCAACAAAACTCAATGGGAAAAAACTTAGATAACGGAAAATAGTACAAATAGATCACATATATATATATATTTGTATGTTGTCTTGGGGTTATACTAAATTCAAAGGGCTTTTAGGTACTGTTACATTCAAACTCAAGTAAATTATTTGTGCATTCTCTTTTTTGAATAGGCTGTTGATTACCTATTTGAATTTTTTTTAATCGTTCACCTGGTATTATAAAAGTTTTTTCATATTCTTATTTTTGTGTTTTCCATATTCGTATCAGTTTGTGTTTACACTTAGGTTATTTGAGTAATGTGTGCACTCTTCTTATCTATTTCGGTTGAATGAAAATTGTCAAGAATTTTTTTCTATGTTACTACGATATTGTAGCCAATTTATTTTTCTATTGTACTTGTACTTTTTATTGTGTGTTTTAAATAGATGTATATTTTCAGTCTTTTTATTTACTTCTCATTTATTATTAAAATCTGAATTTACATAGTAGTAGGAGAGATACTAAATTAATCTAAACATTTTGAAACATATTACATGATAAATATGAAAAAATATTTAAATGCTAACGGCTATTAAATAAATGGAATTCATATTTTCTATTTCATTCTTACGTTAAAACAAATATTAATATTCACTTAAATACCATCAAAATATATTCATTAATTTTGAAAAAATTTCGAATAAATATGCCACTATTAAATGTGCCAAAGTATAATAAATATAGGAGACTTATATAAAAAGTATATTAGGAAAATTATATAGATAAATAACTTATACTAAAAAGGCATGCATTGTACAACATTATTACAGAAGATGTGTGCATAATTCTGTATTACATAATTTATAAAGATGCAAAGATTTAAACATCAATATTTTGTTGTTGAAAATGAGTGTAATTAGATTGTACACGAGATGGAATACGAGTAGGTCGATGTTTGTTGTCAAGCCACACTACTGGTCCTTTTGCCTCCAAAATAAGCTGATTTGTTATATAACAGAAAAAACAAGAATTATATTATAAATTAAGACCAATACAAAGGTTTGATAAGAGTAAAAAAAAAATCTACCTCTTTATCTGGAAGTTTAAAGATAAATTGTTCAAAGTAAATGCGTGCACCAGATATTTTTGATATCTTGGTTTTAACCACAAACTTGGATCCACTCTGCTCAAAGAAATCAAGTGAATATACACAAACAATAATATTATAAAAAAATAAGATTAAGAGTTTCAAAATTACACGTAAAGGTGCAATAAATTTTATTGTCAACTCCGGGATTGCTAAAGCTTCACCAGAACGGGATATTTCTTCACAGTTGATACCGATACAGTCCATGAGTTCATGTCGACCTTATTATGAAACATATTGAACAAAAAATAGTTGGTAAGAATTGAGATATAACTTAATCGAATTAATTAGTAATACATGTCTTAATCTAAAATATAGTTTATAATAAACTAACCGTGTTGGCAGTAGTTTGCATAAACAGCATTATTCACAACACCAAACTGATCCAATTCATAATCACGGACTTTGAATTCAATTTCATGAAACCTAGTAATTCTGTCATATGAAAATTTCTGTAGATTTCAGCATATATTTATCATAGTTACTGAAAAACATTATATAACATTACAAAAGTGAAATCTCACAAGAAAAACAAAAAAAATAAAGTTAGAGACATGTATGTGTACCCTTTGCTTCTTTTCAAATTGAAGTTTGCAAATGATTTAACAGTTTTTACGAACTGGAAAGGTAGTATAACTGGTCGCCTCCATGAACAAGGAAACGCTATAGGCATAGCTGGAGTGGCCGTTCTTGTAGCTTGAAACATTTTACTATTTCAGGTGACAATGCCCAAATGAGATGAGTAGTTGCCAACTTGTGAAAATTGGTTTCAATCACCACATATATATGGACATATAACAAAAGTAATATTCTCACATGCTGAAATTCTCGAAATCTTTGTCACATCAAGAAAGACAAATATACATGGATAAAATTTGATATGATAGTAACACATCCCAACTACTCAAATAAATTACGTTAAGAAGGAAAACTATACGTGGACACAATTTGACCAAATAGAATATAATATATACATCGAATGTATAGAATTGTATTTATTTTATTAAACACATCACTTCATAAAATAATTTTTATGTGTTATATTATTGAAAATACATTCAGAATTAATATAAAAATTTAAATCATTATCAGAGCGGATCTATATTCTACTGATTCTATATTCTAATTCTTTCACAAATTTTTGCACAAATTTTTCTATGTTCAACTGATTCTGTATCCTAATTCTTTCAATTAGGATCAGAGCGGATCACCACCGATCGTTCAAAAGTCTATTAACAGGTTGACATCATGTGGAAGAACGTGGAGACACCTAAGAAAGTTATTGGTGTTCAAAAACTACTTGTTCTAGATGAGAAAAACTTTTGGAAAGTGCGTATGAGACAATGCATTTGGGAAATCGATTAATATACCTACAAAGTCATGGAGATGGGTTGGGAAGAACCAACCATCCTCAATCAAGAAGGAGAAAAGGTGACTAAATCAAAAGAAAGATGGACCGAAGCAGACAAGAATGCATCAAAAATCAATTCAAAGGCATTCATTGAAATTTTATGTGCAATGGACTTTGAAAAATTCAAGCTGGTTCAAAGATGTGCAGCTACTAAGGATGCGTGGGACATTCGCATGAATTCCAATGAATGTACGACCATTATGAAAAGTGAGGTTGGATCACTTAGTTTCACAATTTGAGAGTCTTCATATGAGTAGTGATGAATCGATATTGAGATTTGGATGTAAGTCGAGTTTTATTGCTAATGATGCTGTTGTTTTGAGAAAAGTTTACAAAGAAAAGAATATGGTAAAAAATTATTGAGGTGTTTAACCTAAAATATTGGATCTCATAAGGTTATACTCAATATGGCCATGAACATCGATGATATGAACTTTTTTCAATTGTTGGGCATACTAAAGGCTAAAAAGATGAAAGTTGCAGCATATCAACCTAAAGTGGGAAAAGGGATTGCCTTTACCGCCGATCAAGAAGAGGATCCAATAAAGAAGTTTGAAGAGAACATGAACCAACCGATTGAGAGTCTAAACTTGACGGCTATGATTTTCAAGAAAGTTTTGAAAATGATTGAAAGAAGACAAACTAAGCCATTCGCAAAACCCAAATAGGTCGGAAAAATGAAAAAATGTTAAATTTGGTCGAAGCCATGATATATAATGTCATGAATGTGAGGGATATATATGCAATTGTTTAAGAATAAAGCGATGCTGGAAGCAAATGTTAACATATTGGAACTAGAAAACAACAACAAACGAACGGTAATGATGCATAAGTTGTGTAAGTAGTGAAAGTTGTGCAAGAGGAACTATATGAGCTACAAAGAATTCTAAGTCTAGCGATGAACAAGATTTATGAATTATTGATTCATGAAAAGGACATGGGCAGAGCTTTATGACCTGATAGAGAACTGCAAAAAGATTCAAATGATGAATAAAGACTGTAAGTCATTAGATCAAATCTTAGCCATGGAAAACTCTGTGAAACAGAATTAGATTTGGGTTACACATGATATGAAAATGGTGTTGTTGGTACTCAGAATCAGTACAAGAATCTTAAGAATTTTGTTCAAAGTTTCAATACTTATATACTACAACTATATCAGAATTTTTTTGGCACACAATGAATGCTACCAACAACCTAAAAGGTATCACAGAGTATGGATTGACAAATGAGGTATGTACAGTAAGTCACCAACTAGGTTAAATATGGAACCTATGTGCAACATTTGTGCATCAAAACAGAATGGACAGAAGGAAGAGGAACTTGAGGGAAGAGTGGCTTATATTTCAGCATATGGACAAGATTGTACTATGTGGTATTTTGATAGTGGTTGTTCACGAAATTGCACAAACCAGAAATTGAAAGCAGATTTCAACTGCAGAATTTATTACAAGTTGTAGATTTCATTTGCAAACTTCTTTATTTCTCATTTTCTCTTGTTATATATCTAGAAATATAAGTCAAGAGATATAAAAAAGAAGTAAATTTGTTGTTTTTAACGGGTTTTAGTTTTTGTGGTTCTAAAGATTTTTGTTTGTTTTTAAATATTTTTCTCATTTTCTTTCTTATTTTCTCATTTTTATCATCTTCTTTTGTTTTAAATTTGAAAAAGGAAGTTAAAAGATCTAAAAATGTAATTTTGTTATTTTTAGTTAATTTTTAATATTTTTATGGTTTTTAAAGTTTTAAATAGTGGTTTTAAAATTTTCAATGGTTGTTTAAGAATGTTAACTGTTATTTTGAGATTTATGGTTGTTGTTTTTTAAGTTTTAGCAGTTTTAAATTATTTTTGAATTGATGGTTTTGCGACACACTTTATTACAAGTTGTAGACTTGAGATGCAAAATTCACCTTTATGAAGACTTTAATCAACTTTCAGCAGATTTCAAGCACCATTGTGCAGAATTCAATAAATTATTTTGTATTTTAAATAATTTTTGGAAATTGAAAACAATACAAATATTTTTGTATTTTCTGTATTTTTATTATCTATTTTGATATTTTTTCTAATTAGTATTTTGTTACTTTTTTTTGTCACTGGGTCACAACGGGCCGACCCAATAGCCCAATATCTTCATACTACGAGGGGCAGTGGAGTCAAACTCCACACCTCTGGGATGGACGTAGAGGTGATACAACCACTAGACCACTTGCTCCTCCCCATTTAAAACTAAGCACGCTTAACTAATAAGAAATGATAACTAATAAAAACAAAAATATTACTATAAAAATTGATAAGCACTTTTATATATACTTAAGAACTTAGTGCATATTTCTTAATAACAAGAGAGAGAAAGAGAACTGAATGAAAAATAATAACTCTATGATCGGCAAAATCTAAAGTTGCGTACTAACAATTCCATCAAAAGAATAAGTTAACTACAAATATTTTACTTCTTTTTGATTATCCACAGAAAAAATTCATATCTCTATCATATTACACTCTGCATAGATAACAACATTTTTGACCATTATGTGCAATACAATTAATGAATTTTATTAGATCATCGTAGATATATTACCTGCTTTTATTTTATTTACAAATACGAGTTCTCGAGAATTTTGTTTTGCATTTTATTTACAATGCAGAATTTTCCAAAAGTTTACTTCGAATTTCATTGACAAAGTAAACTTCTCGAAAATTCTCCTTTGTCAAGAAAAAAACTGTTTTGATAACAAAAAAATAAAAATTTGCAATTGACCAAGTTTTTTTTTTCCAAATCACACTTCTCGAGAAGTTTGCTTTTGTACGGAATAAATTATGCCGACTTTTCGAGAAATCTCATTTGGTGACCAAAAAAGCTTCATTTTTTTGCAATTATTTTTTTTTTAAATCAGACTTTTCGAAAAGTTTGCTTTATCCGGAATAACTTTTGCAGACTTCTAGAAAAGTCTGATTTGATGACAAAAATGTTAGTTTTCTGCAATTGACCATAAAGTTTTTCCAAGTGAGTTTCTCGAGAGATCTGCTTTGTATAAAATAAATTTTGCACTTATTGAAAAGTTTGCTTTGCTGACACAAAAGGTTATGTTTCTGCAATTGACCATGATTTTTTTCCAAAACAGACTTCTCATGGCAAAAAGGTTAGTTTTCTCCAATTGACCATGAATTTTTTTCAAAGCAGACTTCTCGATCGCAAAACTAACATTTTTTGTCATCGAAGCAGTTTTTTTCGGACAAAGCTAACTTTTCGAGAAGTTTGTTTTAGAAAATATTTATGGTCAATTGCAAAAAATAACCTTTTTGTCATAAAAGCTTCAAGTTTTATTCCGGACAAAACAGATTTCTCGAAAAGTATTCTTTGGGAAAAATTCATGGTCAATTGCAGAAAACTAAATTTTTGTCATTTATTCCGAACAAAATAGACTTTTCGAAAAGTTTGCTTTGCAAAAATTCATGGTCAATTGCAAAAAACTAACATGTTTTGTCACAAAAGCTATTTTTTCTTTCTTGACAAAGCACATTTCGCGAGAAATCTGTTTTGATAATGAAATACAAAATAAACTTTTTGAGAAGTTTGCTTTGATAATGAATACAAAGCAGATTTCTCGAGAATTCTGCGATCTGTAACAAGGAAATCATAGCCCAAATACGAAAAATACCTTGAATCTTGATTTTTAAGTTGAACGATTTCAACATGACCGATATAGATTTTCATAAACTTGTTTTAGCATATAGTGATGATCTTTTACAAAATTGCAAGCTTTTGAAATTTTTAAAAGCTCTTAACAACCATCAACCACGATGGTTGTATAATGAAAAAGATATCATTTTTGTAATATTTTTGAAAAATTTGTTAATAGTATTTTGTAGTTTTTAAAAACAAAAATTAGAAAATAATGACAAAATTGTACATAAATTTTTTTTTTGAGCGATAAAAAGAGATAAAAGATCAGTTTTGCAAAAATAAGGTTAAAAAGATTAATCTTGCATTTGGACAAAATTTTTAGGTCATTTTTACAAATGGCTAAATTTGACGTCTCTAAAAAATTTGATTAGTTTTTTAAAATACATTATAGCAAAACTAAAAAAATTTAACACCACATTGTTTCATATCTTAATTACTTTCTTTTTTTTTTCTTATGTTATCTAGATAATTGATCCTAAAATTTAATATTGCTATATACTTTCGATATATTAAAAAAAATCAAAATAATAAAATACAATTAACTTACTAAAACCATATTATAGCATTATATGGTTTTTTGTTTAAATATATATATATATATATATATATATATATATCACATTTTTTCGTTTTAAAATTATTCGAACATTGCATTATTCAACTATTTATTCAAATTCCAATTGTTTTTTATGTTATATTTTTTCTAGTCGTGAAATATTTTGTATTCTATATAGATTAGTTGCTTTAATAATATATCTGAAATAGAAATTTAAATATAAAATATATATTACCAAATAGTAATAAAATAAAAATGCAAAAAAATGATTCTAGTAAAATTAGCTGAAAAATATTTTAAAAAGTTATTTGTACAATATGAACAAAATAAATAAAAGAAATAGAATATCAATATAAAAATTTGAAAAAAAATGGGTTTGTACAACCGAGACACTTTTTTTAATTCGGAAATGACTCATAATATGGTGGTTGCATAGAATTCTGAATTTTGAGATACAATTTCATATTTCTGATGATTCATATCATCCAAAATCATAAGTTTTTGAACTTTTTTATATGTTATGCTCGAAAAAATATAAAAATAAAAAGAAAAATATTAAAAGGTAAAATAAGAAGATGAAAGTGTAATCAAAACATTACTAGAATATATGAGAAATTATCAAAATATTTTTAGTCTCCATATTTCAACATTTAATAGCCACTTAACTACTCAACTTATCCGAGATAATAACAGAGATAAGTTATAAAATTGATTAAATCAATTTTTAAATAATAATAAATATTAATTTTTGATCAGTTTTAATATTCATGTAGTCAATAATTTCGCACAAAAATTGGTTATTGGAGTAAAAGTCCATCTACCTGAATCTATACCTAAATCCGAACCGAGTATGAACTCCTCCCGCCTCGTCTCGCCGGCCACATATAGTTTAGCATAGATTCATTCTTTTCAACTTTACATTATTTTTAAGATATTGAATCTTGTTAAATTTTTCCATTATATATAATAGTGTTACGCCTTTAACTTTAAATGTGAGATAATTTACATTTTTTCATTTGAATATTTATCAATCAATCCACGTTCAACATCCAATTCAAACGAACTTTGTTTTTGATATATGAATACACTATGTTTTAGTGTTCAGAACAATGAATACAATGATTAGAAGATCCATTGATTTTGATAATTGAGTTGTTGGAAAAATCCACTAAAATATTGGCCAAAGCCATTTATTCAAAACAAGTTTCAACAATCCCGCGCATAAATAGAATGATTCTAAACACATGACAACTCGTTAAGATTCGGAAACACTCGACATAAGGAATTTTGAGAATAAAAGTAAAAACATCAACTATATATGAGTTAGTAGTCTTGAATCAATCATTGTTAATAACTATCGGATTTTTTCGATTAGGAGGTGAATGATGTCTTTAACCCCCAACATTTGATGTAAACCAAGACAGCATTTATAACACAACTTCATTTTTTCTCACAACTAGGTTCTGTATTGTTTTCATTTTTTTCTGTGAACATGCCTAGTTAATCGTAAGTGAACTTGGAAAATATAACATTTTTTTCATTCTCCTAGAAATGGCCGCATTTGACTCACAAGATGATTTGTCATTAGCTTTATTTTAAATAGTATTTTGTAATACTCTAATTATATTTCAAAATTATGGTATCCAATCATTAAAAGCAATGTTTCTCTTCTACACATACATGAAAAAGTGTACATCATCCTAGGAACTAGGTCAGTACTAAAGTCACACAGTGCTTTTAACATATTTATTTTCAGTTAGTTTTCCCTTTAAATATACATTTTGGTATCTCTAGTCACATAGGTGGGATTCTCATCAAACCTTATCTTATAAGTCATAAATTTTAAACTCATTCATTTTGATGATTTTACACTTTGATCTCATGACACCTTTAATAAATAGATCATAGTATGTCATTCAATTGTATATAATCTATTAAGATTACACAATTTGAGATATCACTACAAGAAAACTGCCAATTTGCGACTGCGATTTGCGACTACATACGTGGTCGCAATTTTTGCGACCACATTTGCCACGGTTTAGCGACTAATTTTCGACTACGGTGAAGTAGTCGCAAATTGGTCAAAAAAATGTGACCAATAAGTGTAGTCGCATGTTGGTCGCAATACGCAACCAATTAGCGACTGAAATGCGACTACGTTGCGACTGACCTAGGTAGTCGCTAATCAGTTGCAAAATAGCGACTGATTAGCGACTACATATGGAAAATCAGTTGGTAGTCAGTTATTGGTCGCTAAAAATGCGACCAATTTGCTACTACGTTCTGTAGTGGCTCTACAGTCACAAAGTGGTGGCAAAGTGCCAACATAAAAAACATGTGCAGGTTAGGTATAACGACATTTAAGCGACTACACTGTTGTAGTCGCAAAGTAGTGGCAAATCAGTGGCAAAGTAGTGGCAAAGTAGTGGCAAAATGTTGTATGTATATGCATCATCCCATTCTCTCATTTGTAAAATCGAAGGAAAAAATTTATTTAAAACATGTGGGGAAATTATAACAATTCGAGAGATTGGATGTACAGAAGAATTGATAATAAAACAAAAAATTTATTGGCGGAATTTGCACAAGGCATGGAGCAGTTCATGAATTTTTCAAGTAGTCAACCTATAACTCAAAGTAGCGGAGGTAAGTTTTTCTGTCCTTGTATTAATTACAAAAATGATAAATTTATTCCGGGACGGAAAATATGGAGTCATCTATATAGTCAAGATTTATGCCAAATTATTATATTTGGTATAAACATGGAGAAGAGCTGAATGTTCAGTTAGGGACGAGTACTAGTCGGGGTGATGTCCAAAGAAATCAAGAAGGTACGCGTGGTCGTAGTAGTGATAAAACAGTTGGTATATCCGGTAATAGATATGTTGAAATGGTGACGGATGCATTTTATGAGACAAAGACGGATGATCATCAGTACTATTATCAGAACGAAGAAAATTATAATTATAATGAAGAAGAACGGCCTAATGAAGAAGCACAAAAATTTTACAACATGTTAGAAGCTGCGAAATATTCATTGTATGATGGTTGTCATGAAGGGCACTCACAGTTATCTTTAGCTGCTCGGTTCATGAGCATCAAGTTTGATTTTAATTTACCAGAAAAATGTATGGATTCTTGGGCGGAGCTGTTTACAGAATATTTACCCGAGGAGAATTAGACAACGGGTTCATATTATGAAACCGAAAAATTGATGCAAAATTTAGGCCTCATCATCTGGAAAGAAGATGAGAAATGGGAAAAATGCAAATTTTGCGATTCCCTCGGTATAAGCCAAGCGAGGACAGTACGAGAATACATTTCAGTCGTATGTGGTATTTACCTATAGGTGATAGACTTAAAAGAATGTATCAAAGCGAGAAAACCGCAGAGGCAATGAGGTGGCACGCAGAGCATGAAGCAGAAGACGGAGAAATAAGTCATCCATCTGATGCTGCAGAGTAGAAAAATTTTCAATATCTACATCATAGATTTGCTGCTGAATCTCGAAACGTTTATCTTGGCTTATGTACTGATCGGTTCAATCCATTTGGGATATCTCGTAATCATTCATTATGGCCCGTGATTATCACTCCATATAATTTGCCACCAGAGATGTGTATGAATAAAAAGTATTTGTTTCTAACTATTTTGAATTCGGGGCCAAATCATCCGCGTGCTAGTCTGGACATATTCCTCCGACCTTTGATTGATGAGTTGAAAGAATTATGGTCTACGGGAGTTGATGCATACGATGTATCGTTGAACCAAAATTTCAATCTAAAAGCCGTGTTACTTTGGACGATAAGTGATTTTCCCGCTTATGGAATGTTGTCAGGATGGACAACGCATGGAAGACTGGCCTGTCCAATTTGTATGGATGATATGAAGGCATTTCAATTACCAAATGGGAGAAAGACGTGTTGGTTTGATTGTCATAGAAGGTTTCTTCCTAATGGTCATCCGTTACGGAAAAATAAAACAAATTTTTTAAAAGGGAAACACGCTTTGAATGAATATCCTCCACAATCATTGATAGAAGAACAAGTTTTATACAAGCGAATAAAAACTGTCAATCCTTTAAGAACATCTGAGTGCAGCAGAAACGGTGATGAAAGTAAAGAAGAAGGTTACGACAGCTGGCATAATTGACACAAAGAAAGTACTGTCAATCCTTTAAGAACATCTGAGTGCGACGGAAACGGTCATGAAAGTAAAGAAAAAGGTTACGGTAGTTGGCAAAATTGGCACATAGAAAGTATATTTTGGGAGTTGCCATAGTGGACGGATCTTAACCTTTGACATAATCTTGATGTGATGCATATAGAGAATAATTTCTTCGATAACATCATTAATACTGTTATGAATGTGAAAGAGAAATCAAAAGATACAGTTCAGTCAAGGTTGGATATTGCGAAGTTTTGCTCTCGAAAAGAGTTGCACGTGGATGGTCGGGGTAATGCTCCATTCGCTATATTTCGATTGACCCAAAAAGCGAAAGAACGGTTATTGGAATGTATAAAAAATGATGTCAAATTTCCGGACGGCTATGCGGCAGATTTAGCAAATTGTGTGGATATGGATGGATTAAAGTTTTCGGCGCATGAAAAGCCATGACTACCATGTTTTTATGGAAAGACTTTTCCTTTTTATATTTGCAGAACTTTTACCACGGAACGTTCATCTAGCATTATCAGGTAAATATAGTAATAAATATATTTTTATTTGGAAACACATAAATTAATAATAATTGCATGTACTAATTAATTGTCGATGGTAATTAATATATATATATATATATGGATTGGAGGATTTTTCCGTGATTTATGCTCCAGATCATTACAACAAAACCGTGTCCGAATTTTGAAGGAAAACATAGTCATAATTTTGTGCAATTTGGAAAAGATCTTTTCGCCTTTATTTTTTGACGTCATGGAGCATCTTCCTGTACATCTACCATATGAAGCTGAACTGGGTGGACCTGTGCAATACAGGTGGATGTATCCATTCGAAAGGTTTTTTAAAAAACTAAAAAGCAAGGCGAAGAACAAATAATATGTTGCGGGGTTGATTGTTGAATCATATGTGAATGATGAGATATCTTACTTCTCGGAACATTACTTTGCTGCGCACATACGCACGAAAAACAGGTAACCTAAATTAGTTGTTATGTTTATGAATTAATTATTTTATTATATATGAATGTAAGTAATATAATATATATAAACAGGTCTACAAGATTCGATGAAGGTGACGTAAATATATATTAAGTAATATAATATATATAAACAGGTCTCCGGTATATCCGGATCCCGGAGTACCGATTATATTTACGCACATGGGTCGTCCAAGTGGTAAATGTAAAGAAATATGGCTCTCCGAAAAAGAATATAAATATGCACATGCATATGTATTACGGAATTGTGAATATTTTCGGCCACTAGAGAGGTATATATATGAAAACAATTAATTGCATTTATTACATTTCAGTTCATTGTATTAAAAAATATATATTAATTTTTAATATTTACTTTTGTAGCATGTTTGAATATCATATTCGATGTACGTATCCATATCTTTTGGAGGATGACATTTTATCGAAAAGAGAGGAAGAGTTCCACATATGGGTTAGGGATTATGTATGTTTAATTAATTATTTGACATGTATATTATATTTTATTTATTACTTTGGAAATAGTAATTAACTTTAATTTTTGATATATGATCATAGGTCAATTCATGCACTTCCACATATTCACGTGTCTTTCCTATATGGACTCAAGAATTAGTTCAAGGTCCGATGAATAAAGCGTCCACTTGGCGATGTATTTTACAAGAGGTTATATGTTCCACACAAAGAAACATGGACGTAGGAGATAGACATGTAACTACGGTGTATTTGTGTGAAGGGGGACAATTACTCAGATGCATCTGATGAAGCTGATTTCTACGGGATTTTAACAGATATCATTCAACTTGAGTATGTCGGACTCCTAAATTTGAATATCACGCTTTTTAAATGTGAATGGTACGATCCTACACTCTCGAAAGGTACTCGGAAGTCGGAAAATGGCGTCGTTGATGTCTTATCATCGGGGAAATACTACAAATATGAACCATTTATTCTCGATACGTATTCGTTAATAATTTACTATATAATTAATTTTGTTAAAAATATATAACTAATTTATATTTGAATACTTATGATGTATCACCATCTCAAGCAGATCAAGTTTGTTATATTTCCTATCCGCATACTAAATCATCATCAAAACAAACATGACTCAATGTTTTGAAAGTTAATCCAAGATCTAACATTTTGGGGAAATACAAAAACAAAGACGAGATTGGCCTCTTGCAACAAGAAAATGATGAAGAGGTAATGCTTGTTCAAGAGATAGAAGTAGATCGGTTGGTCGATAGAGTTAACCATACGAAAGAAATTGATTTCGATGTCGGAGATGCGGAACTAGAAGATGAATTTCAATGTAATATTTTATCTTCAGATGATGACGAGAACAAAAAAATGTAATAAATATAGTTATGCTATTATGTATTTTGTACATATGATTTTTATATAATTCAATTTATTCTCAATAACCATATAAATGTGACTTTTTTGAAGTAATTGTGACTGATTTGCCATCACTTTACCACCGCATTGGCAATGTGGTGGCATTTCAGTCACAAAAATTAAAAGTGGTCGCAAATCATATGGTAAATTCACATTTCCCCTAATTATTTTCCACATTTAAAATTTTTATTTCCAAATTAATGTGACTACTAACCAGTATAAGTGCTCACATATATTGAAAACCATATTTGTAATGATTTTATATATAGAAAACATTTGAAATGTATATAAGAGATATAAGGTTAAGTAAATTTGTTAAGTGTTTTAGATAAATTATTTGAGAATTTGGTAAATGTTATTGTTTTCATATTAATTGAAATTTGCATAACTTATAATCAATTAATCAATCTTATATAATTATATGTATTCATCAAAATATCAAAATATCAAAATTTAGGGTTGAGGGTATAATTTGTGACTGATTTGCCACCACTTTGCCACTGCATTGGCAATATGGTGGCATTTCAGTCATAAAAATTAAATGTGGTCGCAAATGAGTCGTAAATTTGGGACTGATTTGCGACCACATTCTCAAAATTTGATGAGAGATCACAAATCAGTCGCAAATTTATGACTGATTTGCAGCCACATATGGTAAATTCACATTTCCCCTAAGTATTTTTCACATTTAAAACTTGTATTTCCAAATTAATGTTACTACTAACCATTATAAGTGATCACATATATTGAAAACTTTAATTGTAATAATTTCATTTTTAGGAAACATTTGACATGTATATAAGAGATATAAGGTTAAGTAAATTTGTTAAGTGTTTTAGGTAAATTATTTGAAAATTTGGTAAATGTTATTGTTTTCATAGTAATTAAAATTTGTGTAACTTATAATCAATTAATCAATCTTATATAATTATATGTATTCATCAAAATATCAAAATTTACGGTTTAGGGTATTATTTGTGACTGCTTTGCCACCATTTTGCCATTGCACTGGCAATGTGGTGGCATTTCAGTCACAATTACTACATGTGATCGCAAATCAGTTGCAAATTTGCGACTGGTTTGCGACCAGGTGTAATAAATTCAATTTATGTAATTGTGGTCGCAAATCAGTCCCAAATTTGTGACTGATTTGCGATCACGAGTAATAAATTCGAATTATTTAACAGTGGTCGCAAATCAGTCACAAATTTAGGACTAATTTGCGACCACAGGTTAATTTTTCGAGAATTGCAGTGGTGGTCGAAAATCAGTCGCAAATTTGCGACTGATTTGCGACCACCAATTAATTTGGTGGGAGTTTGAACGTTTTTTGGTTCCCACCAAATTAATTGGTGGTCGCAAATCAGTCGCAAATGTGAGACTGATTTGCGACCATTTCATTAAATTCAAATTTTGCCACTGATTTGCGACCACGTACTTGGTCGCAATAAAAACTATAAATACTCGAAGGTTTTTCCTCATTTTTCTTAATTCACTCAAAACTTCTCAATCAAAATCTTCTCTAAACACATTCTAAACGTTTTTTAGTTTACAAATCATTTAGAAAAAATGGCAAGTAGCGGTAGGTCGTTGAGAGGACGTGGAAGACGATCTATCCCATCGTCTTTCGGCCGTGGAACCTCTTCGGCCTACTCGAACCCTTCACCATCCGCTAATAGAGTGGCATCCTGCCTCCCTCCGCAATATAGATTTACACTCACTCCGTTTCTGAAACCCAAACACCTCCACGGTTACAAGAATCCGATGAACATGAGGAGCAAGAAATTCCCGACTGCGAAACACGAACGGAGGAACAAACTATCACTCTTGATAGTTTTGTTACAAACTCCGGGACGCGAGCAGTATTTGATAGTGCTGTCTCCACAAGCGGCACCAAATTCAATGTGGTAATAATTTTTTTTAATTTTTTAACTTTTTTAATAAATATTTATTATAATTTTAATAATATATTAATATAAAATTAAAATTTCTCTGTATAATTGAAATATTATGTTTGACCACGATAACGAGGCTATTACCCATCAAATTACAAAATTTTTGAAAAAAAAATTTGACAGCCCGTACTATAGTTGGATCGTCGTACCTACTGAGAGGCAGGAAAAATATTTTATAGAGTTTGAGGTAAGGAATTTTTTTTCTAATTTTTTATTTAAAAATATTTAAACAAATTTTAATATTTAAAATATTATTTTGAAGCAATCGTACACATGGGATCATGTGATCACCCCGGTGGTACGAAAAGAGTTCGAGGCCGTCTGCGTAAGACAAATGAAAGGGATGGTGAGCACGGTTCATACAACCGGTTAACATCCCCGATGGATTTCCCCAAGTCTTTACAAAATTATGACAGACTATTGTGGAACAGAAACGTCTACCGAGAGGAGTACCAAATCCTCTCATAACTGCAACTCCGCTCGAGACGGTCTTGGCCCGCACAAACATTTGTCGGGACAAAAATCCTACATTCAAGTCCAGCAGAAAATGGTAAATCATTTTTTTCTTTAAATTTAATTAACATTTTTGTTATTAATTAAATAAAATTTATTTTAATATCTATGAAGAAACATAATTTGGGACGACCAGTCTCAATAGGTGAGGTCTTTATAAAGATTCACAGAAGACCGGATGTTTCGTATGTAGATATGAAAGCAAAACAAATCTGTAAAGCATACGAACGAAACATCCAAGAGAAGATGGTGATCGTGGAGGTTGATCCAACAGAAATATCTGATGGAACTTCCCGTCCAATTGAGCTGACTCCAAAACAGAAGAATGAGATCTTCATTCAAGTAAAAAAAAATTTTCAAAGTTTTTTATTATAGCATATTTTTATAATTAATTAAATAATTAAATTTATTATTTAATTTTTTTTTTGTTATTTTATAGTCTTTTGTTGCGGATAACCGAGGCCGCCTTTATGGACTCGGTAGTTTGAACCGCGTACATTTTACGGGTAGACGTACTGGGGTGCAAACCAATTCTCCCGAGTACATAATGTTTCAAGAACAAAAAGCGTTAATTAAAAAACAAAATGCGCAAATTTTGGAAGCAAATCAGAAGATGGAAGAGCTGAATAGAGAAAACCAAAAGAAGATCTCGAACTTGGAGATGCTCCTCGGGTATTTCCAACAGACGGATCCCGTATTTACCTTCTATATGCGGGATAACGATTGCACAGGGAAACCATCGACGGCTCCGACTCCGACCCCATTCTCGCCTTCGGATCTCCAATTTCCGCCGCTTGAAAATTAAATTTTTTTCCTCTAAATTAAATTTTCAATAATAAATATTAGAATTTTAATTTTTAATTTCTTTTTATTCAATATTTTATATTAATTAGTTCATATATTTTTATTTAATATTATAATATTTATTATTCATTAATAAAAACTATTTATAATATTTAATAATTTTAAAAATATAAATTTATGAAAATATTCATAATTAAAATTTTTAAAATATTATTAAAAAATAATAATTTTGAAAATTAATTTTCAAAAATATTTTCAAACAATGTTATTATAAATTAATAAAAAAATAAGATTAATATTAAACCATAAATCATAAACTATTATATTAATATTTATAAACAATTAACTAATATTAATATTAAAACATAATAATATAAATTATAATATAACTATTTCTAATTACAAAATATTAATATTATTATTGAAATTAATTTTTAAAAATATAATTAAAATTTATATTTACAAAAATTATTTTAAATTTATTATTGAAATAATTTAAATATTTTGAAATTAAATTTAAAAAATATTAATATTTTTATTTTCAAAATATAAAAATTATTTCAATAATAATTTAAAATTATATTTTTTTTAAAATCTAATTACGTTGTAGTCGCAAATCAGTCACAATTTTTGCCACCGATTTGCGACTCCTTCATACATGTGGTCGCAAATCAATCACAAAAAATTGTGACTGATTTGCGACTACAGGACCAATGCAGTCGCAAATCAGTCACAATTTTTTGTGACTAAGTTTCGACTACAGGAGAAACACAGTCGCAAAGCAGTCACAACATTTTGTGACTGATATGCAACTACAGTAGAAACGCAGTCGCAAATCAGTCACAAAATTTTGTGACTGATTTGTGACTGCACTACTCTTGTAGTCGCAAATTTTTTGACTGATTTGTAACTACATATTTCGCAACCACATATGTAGTCGCAAAAGAGTGGTAAAAGTTTTTACGGAAATTCAGTGGCAAATTAATCGCAAAAATAGTCACCACCAAGTGGTCGCAAATTAGTCACAAAATGAACCACTATTTCTGTGGTCGCAAATGAGTCGCAAATTTACGACTGATTTTTTGATGACTACTATTTTGCGACCACTTCCGTGGTCGCAAAACAGAAGTTTTCTTGTAGTGTATGTTGCCTAATGGTTTTATGTTGTCTTCTTAAAAGGGAAAATCGCATAAAAAACCTCGTTTTTGGTAGCCACTAACACTTTAAACATCAAGATTTTGTGACTTACATTTTAAAGACTCAAACATATTATTGGTACAATATTAACTTTAAACTGTCACTTTCGATAACAGTCCGTTATAAATCTGTAACGGACTTCATAACGCCGTTTAGTTTGAAATAACACCGTTTAAGTGTAGATAACGCCGTTTAACCCCGATGACAGTTGCCATAACTCCGTTTTCCACAAAGGAGTTAGAGAAAACAAAACCAAAATCGCGAAAACAAACCCGAAATCAATTTGGGATTTAGGGTTTTTCCAAAAATCAATAACAAACGAAATTCATATTTGGGAAGAGGAATATCGCATCGAGATGTGGTAAAATCAGTTTTGAACTTAGAATCAAAGCTATTTTTTACTGTAATTTTTAGGGTTTGCGATTTTCTAGGGTTCTAGTGTTCGATTTTGGATATATTCGGTTGGATGTTGTTCTTTTGTGTTTGATTTTTTGTTGTTGGGGTTCGACATAGTGGTCTAGGGTTCGATTTGGGTTCGATTTGGGTATTTTGTGTTTGATTTTTCGTTGTTGGGGTTCGACATAGTGTTCTAGGGTTCAATTTGGGTATTTCGTGTTTGATTTTTCGTTGTTGGGGATCAACATAGTGTTCTAGGGTTTGATTTAGGTTCGATTTGGGTATTTCGTGTTCTAAGGTTTGATTTGTGTATTTCGTGTTCTAGGGTTCGATTTGGGTTCGATTTGGGTTCGATTTGTAAGTTCCGATTTGTAAGTTCCGATTTCGAGTTTATGGGTTTGATTTTGTTGAGTCGGTTCGATATTGTGTGATAGGAGCTGATTCAAGAGCTGGTACTCGAAATTTTCTCAAAATTTTGTTGAGTAGTTTCTCGAAATGTTGTTTAGTCTCTATAGTTTCTCGAAATAGAGATGAACTTTACAGGTTTTACAGAAAACTTGTTTACAGAAAACTTTACGGTTCGATATTGTGTGATAGGAGCTGAATATGATTTTCCATACAACATGTTTTCTGTAAATGCGGTCTGTAATTTATCTGTTGTAGTTTAATTGTGGGATACATTTTGATGGATTTTTTGTACTTTTTTGTTGGCAGTGTTGATGGTATGGTGAAACTCATAATCCACTACGGTGGATTTATGAAAAAAGAAGGTGAAGTCTACAAGTATTTAGAAGAATTGGGTCTGAAAAGAGTACAGTGGAAGTTGTCGGACATTCGATGGACGAAATTCGAAGAGTTTTTGGCGGATGAGAAAGTTTGTGCACCAATATGTTTTCTTTGGTACAAACAAGTAACAGAAAGCATGGCAAACATTGAATATGCATTGGAGCCTTTGGATGAGGAATTGCCAGAGTTATGTGTTCTTGCTGAACTAGCTAGGGAGTTGGAGATATTCTTTGAACATGATTGCTCAGAACAGAGTCCTAGTCCTCTTGAATTTGGTTGTTTTCTGAAAAGCAGTCAGGAAGAGGATGAAGGAGAAAGAGATTGTGATGTCGGCTATGATGGAGAATATGAAGCTGAACACGTATCTGAGGAGGAAACAGAAGCTGATCTTGAAGGTGATAATGTGGATAGTGGAGATGAGAGTGATGTTGATAGGCCGAGAGAAGATATTGAAGGTGATCAATCTGAAGATGAAACACCTGCAGCAGAAGGCTTGAATCAAAATGATTGTGACATAGGTGATGATGTTGTTTTAGAAGAGGATGATACAAATGATGCAAGATTTAGATCATTATACAAGGAAAGTGCAAAAACAAGTGCAGAAGTGAGGGCTAATATGGGTAATGAAGAAAAAACAGAAGAGGATAGGGAGGCAGAAGTGAGTGAGGAAGAGAATGGTGTTGGTGGTGATACATACTATCCGGATACACTGTTAGAGTCTGAAGAAGAATGGGATCAATGGGCAGTTAAGAAAACTCCAAAGACGGGGGATAGGTTTCACGGAGATTTTGACAAGGAACCATACATTTGGTTGTTTCAAAAATTCAACAGTGGATTGGAGTTCAAGGATCAGTTGCTTCGATACTCTCTTAACACACAACATGATGTGAAAATGGCAAAGTTTGAAGCAAACCGGATAGCTGCTATTTGTTGCACGGAGAATTGTCCTTGGAGAGTATTTTGTTCAGTTGAGGTTCCAATCAACGAGTGGATGGTGAAGGTGTGTCATAACAACCACAATCACGGGAAATCAAGTCGGGTTTCTATGTTGAAACAAGGTGTAATCGCTGGCTTGTTTAGAGAGGAGCTTAGACGGAATGTTGGCTTACAAGCATCAGAAATTAAAGATGCCATAAAAGCCCGGTATAACATTGTTGTGCCAATTTCCAAGTGCTATAGAGGAAGACGTATTGCATTGAACACAATACTTGAAGCTCAAACTAATCAATTCGCAAAGTTATGGGACTACGAAGCTGAACTACGGCGATCAAACCCCGGTGTAACTACTGAACTGAACACTCTCTCTGTAAATGGCGTAGACCAATTTGACTGTTTTTATATATGTTTCGAGGAAATTCGACGAGCTTGGTTGACGAGTTGTAGGCCTGTTATTGGCTTAGATGGCTGTTTCTTGAAGTGGGAGCTAACTGGTGATGTACTTTCAGCACTTGGTAGAGATGCAGATAACCGTATGTACCCAATTGCATGGGCTGTGGTGCGAGGTGAGAATAAAGATACGTGGACATGGTTTATAAGGAAAATAAAAGCGGACCTCAATTTGTCCATGGGTGAGAACTTAACTCTTATTTCAAACAAGCAAAAGGTATGTTATGTGTTTTTAATTATATGTTTCAATAGTAAGTTAACTTACTATATTTGTTTCTAAGCAGTTTTTTGTTTCTACAGGGCTTGTTGTGTCTTGCAATTCAGGCTGAACTTCCTTTCGCAGAACACCGACAATGTGCACGACACATATATGCCAATTGGAGGAAGCTGTTTACACGGTCAGAGTACAAGATTTTGTTTTGGGGAGTGGTATACAGCTATAACCAAGGAGAGTACGAGGAAAAAATGAAGCTGTTACAAGACTATGATGTTGCTGCATATGCGGATTTGCTGGAACGAGAACCAGATAAGTGGTCCTGAGCATTTTTCTCTATAGACTCACACTGCTCAGACGTGCATAACAATCTCTCCGAAAGTTTTAATAGGACAATCAAAATAGCGGAAAAAAACCCGTGATTAGCTTGCTGGAAGATATCAGACGACAAGCGATGAGAAGAATAGCACGTAGATATGTGAAAGCAATGAAGTGTGACACAATACTAACACCAGTGACGATGGGAATCTTGCAGAAGGCAAGGATTGATAAGAAGTACTGCACAACTATACGGAGCAGCACAAATTTGTATGAAGTGGTTGAGTTTGACAATGGCTACATGGTTAACTTAGCCACAAGAAAATGTGCTTGTCGCCGATGGGATCTCACAGGTACGAAACACTATTGTTTGTTTGAATTGGTTGAGTTACTCACATGTTGTTTTTGTTGTTTGTGTTTCTTCCAAAGGTATACCATGCAAGCATGCAGTGTGTGTCCTTGATGACAACAAAGAAGACCCTGTGAAATATACAGCTACATGTTACCACACAAGTGTTATGAAGAGTACATATGCTGAGAATATCAAACCAGTGAATGGCGAGAAGTTGTGGAAGAAAATAGACAAACCTGCCATTAGGATTCCTGAGTTTCGAAAACCACGTGGTAGACCAAAATCCCGGGATAGGAGGAAAGAACCATTCGAGGATTTGAAAAACAAAGGAAAAGCCACGCGTCATGGTAGAATTCCACATTGTAGTAAATGTGGTCAAGCTGGACACATCAAACGAACCTATAAGAATGAAGAAGTTGTTGTTCATGGTCCAAAGAACAGACGTGGCAGGCCACAGAAACTACCTACTGAGGTTAATCTTATTGTTATTATATATGTTTCACTGTTGTATATGGTATGATTATTTGTGATTTCTGTTGTGTAGGTACCAACTCGCCCAACAGTTCCAAGAACAAAGCGAAAGACTCCTTATGTTATTTCCAGTTCACAACCTACGCGAGCTGGTGAATCAAGTTCCACCTATCCACTTGTTTCCAGTGCTCCAGAACCGTCAACCTCCACCTACCAAGCAAAGAAGGCTAAGCGTGGACGCCCACTTAAGATAACTAAACCCGGAAACATACCTAGGGGTGTTGGCACTTTTTGGAGTCCTTTTACGATCGAGTATTCGATGTATTTCCTGGCCGAGCGTATGATAAAGGTGCAGAATCATCACAGCCACCACAATGAATTTTCACTACTGTTACTCAGTTATTCAATGACTTTTAGTGTAGTGTGATTGAATGTTTTTACATCCTCACAATAACTTATCACTACTACAGGATTGAATGTATTTTGTTTGGGCGTTTGGTTGTGTTTTAAACTTGTATTTTCAACTTCTGTTTTGAACTTCAATGATAGTTTTCGACTTCAACTTCTGTTTGGAACTTCTATTATGCTTATTCTACTGTTTTGAAGAAAGAATGATATACATAAACATGAATATTATTACTTAAAGACCATTGTACATTCCTACAATTCCCAACACAACTCCAACCACTACAACACTCGAATAAATCAGAACATTATACAACACACGATTTCTCTCGTTTATTACCAACACTTCTCGCTTGAGTGCTTCACATTCTAATTTCAATTAATCAATTATTGAATTTGGCGTTACCACATTATCACTACTTAACATTCTTACTGTTTCTCTTAAAGTTTTAATCTCTTCTCTTTGATCATTCATAACATCTCTTGCCTCCAACAATGCAATGTGTTGCCATCCATGCGGTTTCTCTAAATCATACAAACGAAAAAAATTGCAAGACTCGTAACCTTGACCAATTTTACGCATTCTACAAGTGTAAAATCTTCGCCCGGGATTGTCATTAGTCCAAGATTTCAAGATTCTTGCTGCTCGATTGCAATTACAGAACACATTCCCACTTTTGTTTTCTATTGTTGAAGAACTTTCAATGTGAGACATCTTCACCAAAAAAAATCGAGAATTCCATTGTCAAATAAACACACTAAATATGGCAAACAATATAAATTCATCCCTAAATTCATCCTCCTCTCTAAATCAATGAATTTTGCAATTTCGAAACTCAAACTCCTAAACTCATGAGAACAACTTCAAAACCCAGAAATTAATCCTCCCAAACAACTTTGAAACCCGTAAACCCTAAAACTCCAAAATCCTATGAGACATTCAAACCCAAAACCCAGAAATTCAACAAGAACAAGAAAATCCGAAATCATAAACATCAAAAGAAACCCAAGATCGAAACCGAGCCCCTTTAAATCGCAAGCAAATTCGGACGTATTAATATCGTTTTCACCAATCTTACCTCGTTCTATCCTCAATCTTACCTCTTTCTTTCTTCAATTTCAGACCATTTCACTCTTCCTTCAATTTTCCCCCTTTCTCACAAACCCTAATGCCCTTCGACAACTCTCCCATTTTAGATAATTAAAACCCATGTGTTACCTTAAAATAAACGGGGTTAAATCGTTTTTAACGGAGCGCAAATCGGTTTTAACGGAGGTTAAATCACTTTTAACGTTAGTTTATGTTCTGTTAGATCTATTTAACGGAGAGTAATCGGATATAAATTTCAATGTTAAAAATGATAAAAATTTAACTTCATATGTTTATAGTGTAAGTGATAAATTATCAAGGTTTAAAGTGTTAGTGGCTGCCAAATTCGAGGTTTTTATGCGATTTTCCCCTTCTTAAAATATAACTAAGAGGTGGCATGGTTAGTTTTGCAGGTATCTCCATACTTTTTTATGTATTTATACGAATTCACTTTATATTTTCAAAGTTTATATAACATATTGCTAATAATTTTATATGATAAGCAATGTTTATCTCATATTTTTAGATATTTCGGAATCATATAACTTTGCATTCATCATCTATTTAAGAGTTTAGAATATATTTTTTTATCTCAAAACTTCATTTGATTCAAAAAGCAAATTTTTCTAAAACACACATTGATGTTCATCATAATTCTCTCATTTATCACGTATAACTATTTTCATAATTTTTTCAAGTTAGTTTTTATTTTCCAACTTATTTAATTTAAAATTTTGAAACCTATACTCTTGCGTTTTAACAAATATATACATCTACTAAAATATATTTGAATGATGGTAACATATTGCCATAATTCTATTTTAAAACTACACTAATCGTATATTTTTTACTCATATAGATCTCAGATTACTCAATATAAGTCAATATTGCTAACATGCACCAACCTTTCGATATATCACATTTGTGATATTTTTACATTGAATATCTTTTAAATACTTTGTTTTTAAGTGGTATATTTGAATATACCATTGATGTTTATCATAATTTCCTCATTTATTATATATAACTATTTTCATAACTTTCTCAAGTTAGCTTTTATTTTTCAACTTATTTAATTTAAAATTTTCAAACTTATTTAATTTAAATTTTTCAAACTTATTTAATTTAAATTTTTCAAACTTATATTATTGCGTTTTAATAAGTATACACATCTACTAAAATATATTTCAATAGTGGTAACATAATCACAAAATTCTAACCTCATTGATTTTTAAAACTACACTAATCAGATATTTTTTTTACTCATATAGGTCTCATATTACTCAATATGAGCCAGTTTTGCTAAATTTGCGTCAACCTTTCAACATATCACATTTGTGATATTCCATTGAATATCTTTTAAATGTTTTGTTTTTCTGAATCAAGTGGTTTATTTTAAAAGTAACTTTAAACATTTTGGTATAGTCACATGTGGCTAACTATTACCAATACAAAATTTGGTGTGCCGATTCAAAAAACTCGTAGACAATATTACCAAAAAAGCAATATGATTTGTATATCAATATGAACATTAAAAATTTCATCCGTATTGCATACAAAGTCATTGATGATATAATACTCCAAAGTTAAAGTATCAACTAAACATATTTATTGTCATCATAAACATTTTTGTTAACGTTTTCATTTTATTGATATTTTTATTTATTTTTCAAAATTACAAACCCAAATTCTCAAATTTAGCAAATAAATAAATTGAAAAATAATTAAATATTTTCCAAAATATGAAAAATTTTAAATCAACAATTTAATTGAATAAATTACAAAAATAGATTACAAATATCAACAATTTAATCAAATATTTTTAGAAAATTAACAATTTAATCAAATATTTGTTAAAATTAACAAGTATCAATATTAAATGACTTGAATCGCATAAACAATTAAATATATACAATTTAAAAGAATAAAATCATAAATATTTTTTTAAGATTTTATTAAATGACTTGAATCGCATAAATAATCAAATATATGCAATTTGAAAAAAATAAAATAAAATAAGATGTCACATGTGCATAATAAAATGCCATGTATCATGTAAGTTATATAATTTATGAAAAAATCCAAATGACCAAACTTATAAACATTTCAAAAATTCCAAAAAGTTTCAAAAAAACTCCAGTAATGTTTTTAAAAACCTTAAATTGTAAAAAAAATTCATATACAAAAATATAAATAATATTATGATATATAATGAATAAGGATAATATATATATATATATATATATCATACTAGATATTTCATATCATTTTAGTATATAATATTTAGTATTGTAAATTTAAATTTATTTTTAATTTATTTAATTATCTATATTTTATTGAAATTTATGCATGAATAATCATAAATAATTCATGTGTGTGAAAACTACTAGTACCACGTGAACTCGTGTTCACATTTTTCAAGCTTTTTAATTAACGTCTGATTAGAGTTGAGTCAAATTTATTATATAGTAATAAAAACAAAATTTTAAAGTTGGTGGAACTAAGTGTTAGGAAATGGTTGTCGATCACTTTCCGACAAGTTTTCTAACGAAAACATTAAAACTGAAATTCGTTTGATTAATTACTTTAATAATATATCTGAATTAGAAAATTAAATATAAAATATATATAACCAAATAACAATAATGTAAAAATGCAAAGAAAAATGATTCTAGTAAAAATTAGCTGAAAAATATTTAAAAATGTTATTTGTACAATATGAACAAAATGAATAATTTGACCAAATTAAATAAAAAAAATAGATATATCAATATAAGAATTTTATGACTTTTAGTGAAAAATCAATTTTCATTAAAAACGGAATAACCTCTTAATAAGTTAATATAGTGAGCATTAAGAAAATAATAAGAAAAATGAAAAAAGAAAAGAAAAGAAACGTTTGGTTTTTTCATTCTAAAATTGTAAAAAAATACACATAAAAAATTTATCATATGTTGAGTCTAAGAAAATCGTTCGTTAGATTCTGTTCTTGGGTTGTGTAAAACATAATAGTTGCAGTTGTATCTTGGGATTCGGAACGTCATGCAACCATCACACTACGATGCATTTTCAGAATTAAGGAAAGAGTGTATCGCCTTTACAAATCCAGTCTTTCCAAAATTCTTGTATCGGTACTTTACATTCTATTATATATAATTTTATTCACAATTATTGAGTTGCCCACATTGTAGAAATCGTGTTCTTACAATCTTAATTCTGAAAATTTTGTTATGTTTATTAGGCTAACGAAAACTAATAAATTTGTGAAGTGTTTATGTAATAAGAACAAAAATTTGGATGTACGATATTTTTTCGTTTACTTTCAATATAGTTTTTAGGTTTGCAATTGTGCAAAAAAAATTATCAATAAAATAAAACGTTAACAATAATGTTTTACCATTATTGGGTTGATACCCCAAATTGAGAGCGGTCTATCATTAATGACTTTGTTTACAATATGGATTGAATTTTGATGTTTATCTTAATGTCCGAATCCTATTGATCTAGAGGTAATATTGACCGTGAGTCTTGTGAATAGACACACCAATTTCGTATTGGTAGTGGTATGCCACATGTTATTATATTAATAATGTTTAAAACGATACCTGTTAAAATCATCATTTACTTTAAAAGTAAAATGCTTAAAAGAAATTTAGTGAAAAATATCACAAATGTGATATGCCAAAAAATTGATTCATGTCTAGCAAAATTGTTATATATTTTAATAGATGTATACATTTACTAAGACGCAAGAATATGACTTTAAAAAAAATTTAAAGCAAATAAAAAAAGGTTGGAAAATAAAACCCAACTTGAGAAAATTATGAAAATAGTTATATGTGATAAATAAAATATTTTTTGATGAAAAATAATGCGTTATTTTGAATAAATATTATTATTTATCAAAAAGTTTTTCATGATCACTCGAATCAAATGAAGTTGTGGGATATAAAAAAAAATCTCAAACTCATAAAAAATGATGAATGCAAAATTGCATTACTCTAAGTTATATAAAAAAATGTGGGTGAAACGTTGCTTACCACAGAAAGTTATTTACAAGATGTCATATGAACTTTGGAAGGTAAAGTACATTCGTACAAATACCTAAAAGTGTGGGGTGTATACAAAAGTTGTAGTATAACCTTGTAAATAGTCACAATCTAACCAAAAATGTAGATTGTTTATAGTGGTTAGTCATTTATTTAATTAAAAAAAACCATTATACAATTGATCTCAAATGGTGTAATCTCAATAGATTATGCCTAATTGAATGATAATCTAGGATCCATATACTAAAGGTTTCATGAGATTAAATTATAAAATCATCAAGAGTAATGGGTTTAAAGCCTATGATTTAAGATGAAGTTTGATGGTAACCCTACCTACGTGACTCGAGATCCCAAAATGTAGACTCAAAGGGACAACTAAGTCGAACGAAATCTGAAAGAGCACTGTGAGACCTACGTTTCTAGACAGTTCCTAGGATGATGTATAATGATTTCTGTATGTTTGTAGGATAAGCAGTGCTTTTAATGATTTGAGACCAAAGATTTGAGATATAATTGGAGTATTAGAAGATGCTCCTTAAAACAAAGCTAATGGTGAATCACCTTGTGAGTGTGAAATGGGGCCGTTTCTAGGAGAATGAAGGAAAGACTATACGCTCCAAATTCGCTAATGATTTACCAAGCATGTTCACAGCAAACAAATGAACAAAATATAGAACCTAGTTCTATGAGAAAAGAAAATGTGTTATAGTTATTGCCTCGGTTTACATAAAAGCCCGAAAGGTTAAGACATCATGTTCACCTTCTGGTTGAGTAAATCCGATAGCTATTAACAATGATTGGTTCAAGGCTGAAAAATGCTACCAACTCATATATAGTGGATTTAAAAGTACTCTCGAAAGTCCTTCTGTCTAGTCTTATCGAGTCTTGTCTAAATAGTTAGTTTTGTTAAGTCTATCGAGTCGTCACGTGTTTAGAGTCATTTCTATTTATGTGGGGGGAATGGTTGGAACTCGATTTTATGAAAGTGGTTGTCGATCACTTTCCGGTGAGTTTTCTAACGAAGACGTTAAAACCGAACTTCGTTTGAATGAGAAATGAGTATTTAAAGTGGGTTGTTTGATAAGCATAAAATGAACAAATGTAAAATGTCCCACATTAAAAGTTAAAGATGAAATCTCTCTTGTATATCAAGCAGAAAATAAATAACAAAACTCAAAACTTTGGATACACTTTGGTGTATTAGTGGAAGGAGATAACCGAAATCGAGTTTACAGTTTCGAAAATTAGCAAATGAACCAATAGTCGGAACAATTTTTGTTGTAGTTTTGTTCAAACCTCATTTTTAATATGTTGACTAAATCAAATTTAACATCTATTTTATTGAGTTAAGTTACAACTTACAACCAAATTAATTTGGTTTATTGTTTTGTAACAAAAAATCATAATAATTTTTAGTGTAAAAATCAATTCTCATTAAAAATGGAGTAACATCGTTATAAGCTCATATGATGAGCATTAAGAGATGAAAAGGAGAAAAAGAGGAAAAAAAACTTTTGGTTTTCTCATTATAAAAGTGTAAAAAAATACACATAAAAAATCTCTTACATGTTGAATATGAAAGTACAACATATAAAAATGTTCGTTAGATTATGTTCTTAGGTTGCGCAAGACAGAATAGTTGCATTTGTATCTTGGGATTCGAAACACCATGCAACCGTCATACTACGGGGTGTTTTCAAAATTAAAGAAAGAGTGTCTCGATTCTACAAATCTAATTTTTCCAAAATTCTTATATCAGTACTTTACATTTTATTATATGCAATTTTATTCACAATTATTCAGTTGGTTACATTGCAAAAATTGCGTTATTACAAAAGTGAATATACTAAAAGTTGATTAGGTGAACCTTTTTTATTTAAATAAAAATATTAGTTTGTACCAAACACTTTTCGATATAACCTTTAGGTCATACCTCCTCACTGATTTGTCCAATTGACTATTTCCATATGTTTGCGTCCATGTGAACTTTAGGTCATACCTCCTCATGTATATTTTGAATATTTTAATTAACTTTTTTATTAGAATTACGTCAAATTACATTGAACTATTATTTTTGATGCGAACCTCGCAAGTAATGCATTTTTAAATACAGTTGTGATAGACTTTGCAACCAAATAAATCGAAATTCAATTTGCACAAAGAGTGTAGATTGAAGAATCACACAATAGTTGCGAAACAACTATTGATTTATCTAATATAGTAGCTTAGATATTACACACTAAAATTACTAAATGTTGACTAAAAAATATTACACACTAATAATCAGTTAAAAAGAGAATCACTTTCAATATTAAGAAAAAGCTGTTTTTATTTGAAATATACTAAACAGAATAGTTGCATTTGTATCTTGGGATTCGAAACACCATGCAACCGTCACCCTACGGGGCGTTTTTAGAATTAAAGAAAGAGTGTCTCGATTCTGCAAATCTAATTTTTCCAAAATTCTTATATCAATACTTTAAATTTTATTATATTCAATTTTATTCACAATTATTCAGTTGGTTACATTGCAAAAATAGCATTCTTACAAAAGTGAATATACTAAAAGCTGATTAGGTGAACCTTTTTTATTTAAATAAAAATATTAGTTTGTACCAAACACTTTTCGATATAACCTTTAGGTCATACCTCCTCCCTGATTTGTCCAATTGACTATTTCCATATGTTTGCGTCCATGTGAACTTTAGGTCATACCTCCTCATGTATATTTTGAATATTTTAATTAACCTTTTTATTAGAATTACGTCAAATTACATTGAACTATTATTTTTGATGCGAACCTCGCAACTAATGCATTTTTAAATACAGTTGTGATAGACTTTGCAACCAAATAAATCGAAATTCAATTTGCACAAAGAGTGTAGATTGAAGAATCACACAATAGTTGCGAAACAACTATTGATTTATCTAATATAGTAGCTTAGATATTACACACTAAAATTACTAAATGTTGACTAAAAGATATTACACACTAATAATCAGTTAAAAAGAGAATCACTTTCAATATTAAGAAAAAGCTGCTTTTATTTGTAATATACTAAACATAATAGTTGCATTTGTATCTTGGGATTCGAAACACCATGCAACCGTCACACTACGGGGCGTTTTCAGAATTAAAGAAAGAGTGTCTCGATTCTGCAAATCTAATTTTTCCAAAATTCTTATATCAATACTTTACATTTTATTATATGCAATTTTATTCACAATTATTCAGTTGGTTACATTGCAAAAATCGCGTTATTACAAAAGTGAATATACTAAAAGCTGATTAGGTGAACCTTTTTTATTTAAATAAAAATATTAGTTTGTACCAAACACTTTTCGATATAACCTTTAGGTCATACCTCCTCACTGATTTGTCCAATTGACTATTTCCATATGTTTGCATCCATGTGAACTTTAGGTCATACCTACTCATGTATATTTTGAATATTTTAATTAACTTTTTTATTAGAATTACGTCAAATTACATTGAACTATTATTTTTGATGCGAACCTCGCAAGTAATGCATTTTTAAATACAGTTGTGATAGACTTTGCAACCGAATAAATCGAAATTCAATTTGCACAAAGAGTGTAGATTGAAGAATCACACAATAGTTGCGAAACAACTATTGATTTATCTAATATAGTAGCTTAGATATTACACACTAAAATTACTAAATGTTGACTAAAAGATATTACACACTAATAATCAGTTAAAAAGAGAATCACTTTCAATATTAAGAAAAAGCTGTTTTTATTTGAAATATTAAATGACCATTTTTACAAAAAAAAACTCCTATTTATAGTGTTAAAAGACGTAATAGGAGGAATCTACAACAAATGGTTAAATTTACATAGAAAGACTTGACCAAAGGCATTAACTAAAGTAACTCTTACTCTTGACTATAAATATAGATACTTTCCCCCGCCCCTTTGATGACCCCAATTTGGATCAGTTTGAAGTGGACTCTTTTTGATTTAAAAAAAAAAATTGGGTTGGTGTTAGTGTGATTCATTTGCCTTATTAGAAATCTTACCAAGAAAACTAAGTGGGAATAAACTTTGATAAGGAAACAAAATACACATGGATCACATACTCATTTGTATGTTGTATTGGGCTTGTACTAAATTCAGAGTGCTTTCAGACACTTAGGTTGTTGATTGCCTCTTTAAGTTTCTTGGGTTTGGATCGGGTTAATGGTCAGATGTTAGTGCAAGAGCTTCTTCATGTTTCACTGGTCATTCCTAGCCATGAGCTTCTCTTTTTTTGCTTTCCATGCTCGTATGAACCCCTTCCTCTTGAAAAGGATTTGACCTCAAATCTAATTCATCTGCAATGAAAGGCACAAGATCAGAAACATTGAAGCTTTAACTCACATTATACTTACCTTAAAGATCAATTTTATAAGAGTTGTTGTTGATCTTCTAAACTATCTTAAAAGGTCCATCAATTTTGGACATAAGTTTGGATTTCCTTTCAACTGGAAATCTTTCCTCAAGTGAACCCACATGAGGTCTTCCACCTCAAATGCAATTTCACCTCTTCCTTTGTTGGTCTTTATTGCATATTGTTGGGTTCTGACCTCAATATTCTTTCTTGCATTATCATGGATCTGTTTAACCATCTCAGCCTTTTCTCCATCAATACTAGCTCTTTCACTTAATGGCAAATGGATTAGATCTCAAGGAGATAAAGGATTGAAACCGTAAACAATATGAAAAGAAGAATACTTAAAAGCAAAATGGACAGAATGGTTATATGCAAAATTCAACATGTGGTAAATATTCTTCCCATGTTTTTAGATTTTGTTTGATTAATGCACGCAATAAAGAAGACAAAGTTCTATTAACTACTTCAGTTTGACCGTCCGTTTGTGGGTAACATGTTGTAGAAAATAGCAACTTAGTTCCTAACTTAGACTAAAGAGTTTTCCAAAAATAACTCAAGAATTTAGTGTCTCTATCAGAAACAATGGTCATAGGTATTCCATGCAAGCGAACTACCTCTTTAAAAAACAGATTGGCTATATGCAATGCATCATCAGTCTTGTGACATGCTATAAAATGAGTTATCTTAGAGAATCTATCCAACCACAAAGTCTATTAATATATCAATCCATGGATGAGTAGGAATGGGTAAAGGAGTGTATAAATTGTGGGGTTAAACCTTAGGCTTAGCATGTTTACATTTGGCACACCTTGCACATATTCTTTCTACTTCTCTCTTTATGTGTGGCCAGTGGAAAAGATATTGCATTACCTTAAGAGTTTTGGCAACTCCAAAATGCCCCCATCAATCCTCCTCCATGGGCTTTTCTAACTAATAAGCCTCGAATAGAACAATTAGGCACACATAATCTATTATCATAAAATAGGAATCTTTAATGCCTATAGAATTTGCCTGAAACAAATTTTCTGCTAGTAATGTGTATGTCTTTAAATTCGGGGTCAGTTTCATATAGATATTAAGTTGTTCAAAGCCTAACAACTTAGCATCAAGAACAGAGATTGAGGTATACTTCCGTGACAATGAATCTGCTACAATATTTCCTTTACCTTGTTTGTATTTGATGACATACATAAATGTTTCTATGAACTCTATTCACCATGCATGCCTTTTGTTCAGCTGCTGTTGGCCTTTTAAGTGTTTAAGTGACTCATGATCAGTGTGAACCAGGAACTCCTTAAGCCACAAGTAATGTTTCCAAGTTTGTAAAGCACGGACCGAGGTATACAATTCTTTGTCATAGGTTGGATAGTTGATGGTGGCTCCTCCAGGATTCTCACTGAAATAGGCTAAAGGTTTCTTATCCTACATCAAAATAGCTCTAATGCCTATACCTGAAGCATCACATTCTATCTTGTAATGTGATGAAGATAGAAGATGTGCATGTGTAAGTTTTTCTTATCCTACATCAAAACAGCTCCAATACCTATACCTGAAGCATCACATTATAAGGTTTTAAGAAAACCAGATAAAGATAGAAGGTGTGCATGTGTAAGCTTTTCTTTCAAAGCTTGGAATGAGCTTTATTGAGTTTCTCTCCATTCGAATCTTATGTCTTTCTTGATAACTTTAATAAGTGAGGCAGCAATAATGCTTAAATCCTTGACAAAGCGTCTAGAAGCCAACTAGCCTATAGAAACTTCTCACTTCTCCTACTATTTTTGGCTTGGCAATTCCTTAATAGATTTGATCTTCTCTTCATCAACCTTAATACCATCTTCACTTACAACAAAGCCTAGGAACACAACGTTATATGTACAAAAGTGCATTTCTTAAGATTGGCATATAGTTTTCCTTTTCTAAGAACACTTAGAATTGATGTCAAATGACTAGCATGCTCTTCTAGATTCCTCTTGTAATTTAAGATGTCATCAAAGTATACTATAACAAAGACTTCTAAGAATGCTCTAAGAACATGTTTCATCAACCTTATGAAAGTACTAGGTGCATTTGTTAACCCAAATGGCACCACTAACCATTCATATAATTCATGTTTAGTTTTAAATGCAATTTTCCATTCATTCCCTTCCTTCATGCGTATTTTATGGTACCCACTGTTAAGATCTATCTTAGAAAAGATTCTGGAACCATGCAATTCATCAAGCATGTCATCTTACCTAGGGATTGGATGGTGATACTTTGTCGTAATATTGTTGATTGCTCTACAATCAACACACATGCACAATCTGCGATCTGTCTTTGGCACAATTAGAACTGGCACAACAATAGGACTCATGCTCTCCCTGATGTTACCCTTCTCCATTATCTCATTAACTTACCTTTGCAGCTCCGTAGTCTCAACAAGATGGGTTCTATAGGTTGTTCTATTCGATAGTGAGGTTCCAGGTACAAAATCAATATGATGTTCAATGCCTCTAATAATGGGTGGCAGCCCCTTTGGATTGTATTATGGAAATACATCTTCTTAATCCTGCAAAATACAAGCCATTTCACTCAGTAATACCGGTGCAAGGTTAGTTAAGCTCATAAGAGTTTCTTTATAGATAAATAAAACAACAGGTTGTTGTGAGAAGAGAGTATACGTATATAACTCAACCAGTTCTCACAAAGAAACTCGAGTGGTTCTTGTTATTTTTCTTACAGCCTCTTTCCTTTTGGTGTTTATGGTTTCTTTTGAAGTTCAAACTTTTTTCCTTTGCTACAACACAAACTGATCTTGGTACACCTCCCTATGGTTTCATAGGAACAAGTATGATTTTTTATCTTTGTGTTCAAACGAGTGATGGTTGGTGTAGCTTTTATGAATGACCTTCCGATCAAACTGCCATGGTCTTCCAAGCATAATGTGGCGAGCCTCCATTGGTAAAACATCAAAAAAGATCTCATCTGGGTATTTTCCAATGGTTATAGGTAATTTGACTTGGTTGCTTACTTTCATTTGCCACACTTATTACGCCATTGCAGTTTATAAGGCTTTGGGTGCTTGAAAACTTCCATAGCTAACCTTTTTACCATAGTTTCACTAGCCAGATTAGTGTAGCTGCCTCCATCAATAATGATGTTGCAAACCTCTCCTTGGACGTGGCATCTTGAGTGAAACAGGTTCTTTCTTTGCTCATGTTCTTTGGTTTTTTTAGTACGCTTAGGGTTGTTCTTGTTACCAATAATTCTCCTACCATAGAAGGTTCAAGATGCTCTTCTGAAGAAGCAAAAAAAGACTTTTTCTTCCTCGAATTCTATTTCACCATTATCCAACAAAATCATGATCTTTTTGTTGGTGCATTTATTAGCATAGTGCCTTCTTCCTTGGCATTTGAAACATTTCACATCTCTTGTTCTAGTAGATATAGTAGCTTCAAATTTGTGTATGACATCTTGAATGGTTGTTGAATGCTTAGAATCAACATTAGCAATCTACTTTCCTTCCCTTTGGTAGCTAGGTGTATTGTTAGTTGCTCCTTAGATCAGCCTAGTATAACTTTTTTTTTAGCTGTTGTTCCACTAGTATAGCTTTGTGCAATATCTCCACTAGCTCCATATAATGTTTCAGCTCTATTCTATCTTTAATGCCACGGTTAATTCCTCCTAAAAGTCTTGCCACATTAGCTTCTCTATCTTCTGAAATGTTTGTCTTGATCATGAGAGTTTCCAACTATTGGTAATAGTCCTCAACACTTCGGCTTCCTTGATTGAACCTCTTAAGCTATTGGTGAAGTTCAAGGTGGTAATGGTTGGGTACCAACGTTTTCCTCATTATGGATTTCATCTCAGCCCATGTTTCTACTGGATATCTCATACTGCCATGGCTATAGTAGGCTTTTGTTTCTTTATTTTTGCCATTTCTCAAGGGGTTCCTAGTTCTCTTTAGACCTTCTTATGGGTTACTATTGTTCTGAACATCATCAAGCCTCAAGTGAATGACTTTCAGTTCTATTTGTAATGTCTTCTTCATTTCTGCTACTATCTACATTAAAAAGTTTGGTGCTTTTGAAGTTTAATTTCCTCCTGACATAGTTACAAATACACTTAACAAATATGTTAAAAGTACATGTTGTATATAAATGGGTTTACTTACGCTACACAGATTTGTCAAGCTAAACCTATTTCCACCAGAACTTTCATGATCTTTCATGGTCAATAACAAATATGTTAAAAGTGCACGTTGTGTTTTGTTAAAGAGTTTTGATGAAAATCGATTTTCTATGTTCGAAAACAATTTTCTTTGTTCAAAATCGATTTTCTCTGTTCAAAATCGATTTTCTCTGTTTTCAAAATTGATTTTCTATGTCCAAGATGAAGCATTGTGTTCTGTTGAAAAGCATGGATTTGTGGATGAAACATTTTGTTTTGTTGAAAAACATGGATTTGTGAATGAAGCATGGTGTTCTGTCCAAAAACATGGATGAAGCATCGTGTGTTGGGTTGTGTTCAAAGGGTTGTGTTCAAAATATTTTTTTCTGTGTTTAGAATATTGTGTATTGGTCAATATTCTGAAAAAATTAATCTAGAAAGAAAGTTGGCAATAGTCTCAAAAATAGTATAAAAAGAACTAGTTTCAAAAGATGACAATCATTCTCAAAAGAACTAGTCTCAAAAGATAAGGACACATGGGTTATAAATCCACCACTTAGCTACATTGTCTACAATCACAAACTACCACAACATCTACTAAATCCTATCCAATCCTAAGTCTAATTCTACTTCATTCCATATTAGAAACTTGAGAAACACCCTCCATTGCAGAAGTTTGTGAAACCTGAAAAAGTTCTACACCTTGGGAACCTTCTAAACCTTGAAATACATCATGAAATAGAGAGAATACATTCTAAGAATAGAAAAAAGCAATGTAAACAACAAACAAAAGAACCAACAATTCTAAAGAACCAACAAACAAAATAACCACCTTTCTTGCCTTCTTTGGTGGACTTTGTGAAGATGATGCACCTCCATTATTCCTCTTTCCACAAGCGAGAGCATTGTGTACAGCTTTTCCGCATTTTGAGCAATGCATTATGCGTCCAGCTCTGCTAAGAGTTTCTTTCTTCTTTTTGGGTTTTGAACGAGACCCATTTTTCCCTTTGATCCTCTTGAATGTTTTCTTCCTCTATTTTGTTGTTGTTTCTGTTTTTTGTTCAATTTTTTCCTTCTTCCCGCCAGGAGATTTGGCATGGGTGGAGCAGTAAGTACAATAAATGTATGCCTCATCCAAAAACGTGGTCCTCTCAAAGGAATTATGGCTGTTGTGTACACCTCTATTCAGCGAAATGTGAGAAAAAACCAGATATATATATATTCATCAACATCTGACCTTAAATCACGTAAAGCCCCAAATGCATGTACAGATGGTATCCCGGTTATCTCCCACTTGTAGCATGAACATGTCTTCCTTCTCAAATTAACCGTGTAAGAGTTTCCATACAACATCACTTCTTGCAAATCTTGTGTCCCCGAAAATGTTGTGCATTTTGAAGCATCAGCTTTTTGCAATTCCAAAATATCAGAAACGTAAGGATATACGTGCCATCGCTTGTCTTCTAATACTCTCTAGCATTGGAACCAAAGATTTATCTCTCGGATTGACTATGGTTGCGTTAAACGATTCTGTGAAGTAGTTAGCAACGTCTTCACAACAATTTCCTAGTGCAAAAAAAGCCCAAAACCATGTCTTCGGTTCTTCTTCCAAAATATTATTATATAAGTTCTGACTACAACTTCTAATCTTATCAAAATTCTTTTCATATTTTTTGGACTGTAACTCCAAGACAAGCTCCAAATTAGTGGTTTCAAAAGGACAATCTTACCATGTTGTTTTTTGAAGTTTACGTAAATGTGTTTGACACACCATATATGTTCAATGTTGGGTGTCTCTTGTCTAGCTGCATGAATGAACCCCTACATAAACATAAAAATAACATTTTTTATCAAAAAACCAATATCAAACAGCCGACTAAATAAAATTTTTTAATAAATTAAATGCATACTTTTTCACTACAAAAAAACTGCCAAAATGCAATTGTATTTTGCGACCACGATCGTGGTCGCAAAATTTGTGACTATATTTGCCACGGATATGCGACCAATTTGCGACTACGGTGCAGTAGTCGCACATTAGTCGCAATTTTGGGACTAAAAACTATAGTCACAAATCCGTCGCAATACGCAAACACTTTGCGACTAATATGCGACTAATATGAGACTATGTTTTTCAGTCGCTAATTAGTCGTAAATTAGCGACTGATTAGCAACTGCATGTGGAAGAATCACATGTTAGTCGCATATTAGTCGCATATTGGTCACATATTGGTCGTAAATATGCGACCAATTTGCGACCACTTTGGGAGTGGCTCTTCAATCACAAAGTGATGGCAAAGCCATAACATAAAAAACATGTGTGAGGTAGGTATACCGACATATAAGCGACCATGCCATTATTGTCGCAAAGTACTATAAAGTAGTGGCAAAATATTATATATATATCTATATATCCCATTCTCTCATTTGTAGAATCAAAAGAAAAAAAAACTTCAAACATGTGAGGAAATTATAATAATTCGAGAGATTGGATGTACAAAATGATTGATAATCAAACAAGAAATATATAGGCGAAATTTACACAAGGCATGGAGCAGTTTATAAATTTTGCAAGTAGCAAAGATAAGTTTTTCTGTCCTTGTATTAACTACAAATATGATAAATTTCTTCCGGGTCGCAAAATATGGAATCATCTATATAGTCGAGGATTTATGCCAAACTATTATATTTGGTATAAACATGGAGAAGAGCTGAATGTTCAGTTAGGGACGAGTAGTCGGGGTGATGTCCAAAGAAATCAGGGAGGTACATATGGTACTAATGAAGAAACTGTATGGACATCCGGTAATAGATATGTTGAAATGGTGATGGATTCATTTCGTGAGACTACGGCGGATGAGTACTATAATCGGAACGAGGAAGAATTTAATAATGTAGAATAACCAAATTCAGAAGCACAAAATTTTTACAACATGTTAGAAGCTATAAAGAATCTATTGTGTGATGGTTGTCATGAAGGGCATTCATAATTATCTTTAGCTGCTCAGTTCATGAATATTAAGTCTGATTTTAATCTACCAGAAAAATGAATGGATTCTTGGGCGGAGCTGTTTACCAAATATTTTCCGGAGAGAATCAGGCAACAAGTTCATATTATGAAACCAAAAAAATGATGCGAAATTTAGGGCTCCCGTTTTATACAATTGACGTGTGTGTTCACAATTGTATGATCTTTTAAAAAAAGATGAGAAATGGGAAAAATATAAATTTTGCAATTCCCCCCGATATAAGCCAAGCGAGGGTAGGACGAGAATACATTTCAGTCGTATGTGCTATTTAACTATAGGTGACAGATTTAAGAAAATATATCAAAGCAAAAAACCGCAAAGGCAATGAGGTGGAACGCAGAACATGAAGCAGAAGACGGAGAAATGAGTCATACATCTGATGATGCAGAGTGGAAAATTTTTTAATATCTACATCCAATATTTGTTGCTGAATCTCGAAACGTTTATCTTGGCTTATGTACTGATGGGTTCAATCTATTTGGGATGTCTCGAGATCATTCGTTATGGCCGCTAATTATCACTCCATATAACTTGCCACTTGATATGTGTATGAAGAAATAGTACTTTTTTCTGACAATTCTGAATTTGGGGCCAAATCATTCCCGCGCTAATCTGGATATATTCCTCCCACCTTTGATTGATGAGCTGAAAAAATTGTATTCTACAGGAGTTGAGGCATACGATGTGTCGTTGAATCAAAATTTCAATCTAAAAGTCGTGTTACTGTGGATGATAAGCGATTTTCCAGCTTATGGAATGTTGTCAGGATGGACAACACATGGTCGTCTTGTTCAATTTGTATGGATGATACGAAGGCATTTCAATTACCAAATGGTAGAAAGACGTGTTGGTTTGATTGTCACAAAAGGTTTCTTCCTAAGGGTCATCCGTTACAGAAAAATAAAACAATTTTTTTAAAGGGCAATCACGATTTTAAATGACTATCCTTCACAATCATTGACAGGCACACAAGTTTATACGAGCGAATAAAAACTTCAATCCTCTAAAAACATCTCAGTACGGTGGAAACGTTCATGAAACTAAAGAAAAGGGTTATGGAAGCTGGCATAATTTGCACAAATAAAGCATATTTTGGGAGTTGTCATACTGGACGTGTAACACCCCCGATCCTCGGTAAAGATCGGTAGGGCGAGCTGGCCGACAGTTGGGCGAGCTGGCTGGCAGCTGGGTGAGTTGTACGGCAGCTGGGCGAGCTGGCCGGTAGCTGGACGAGCTGGCCGGTAGCTGGGCGAGCTGGGCGGTAGCTGGGCGAGCTGGCTAGCAGCTGGGAGAGCTGACCGGCAGTTGGGTGAGCTGGCCGGCAGTTGGACGAGCTGGTTGCTAGTTGGGGTCAACTGTCCAGCTAGCATTGGCTTGGGCAGTTGGTGCCGAACCAGTGCTACGACCAGGCACAACGGTTTGACTAGAAACGTTGATTGGTCGAGCAGAAGCTGTGACCGTTCGTGAAAAACCGACCACGGGCCCTATAACTAGAAGGCTTGGGGTCGATACAAGGGGAAACGCTGGGAGAAGAGAAATCCTAGAATTTTTCTAAGGCAATATTCGATAAGGGTTAGATCGAGTGAGGTAGAGATCGTGAACCTTGGATCGGGAAACCAACACTGACGGTACGCGATTAAGGGCTAGGCGTGGTAAGGTGAGTAATCCACTTCCCTTTATGCTTGGATTCCTCTTCCCCGGTGGTTCGCCGAGTAAGGGAATCCAAGGCGGGATTGGTGGGTAAAATTGGCTGAGTGATCGGGATTGGGTGAAACCTTTCCGGACATATAATCGGCTTGGACTGCCCATAGACCGGATCGAGTCTTTCAGGGCAAGTATCGACTGGCCAAAGGGTTCGGGTGATGCCTACCATGGCCGGTTGGTCGATCAGATCTGCCCAAGTCTGAACCGAGTCTATCTTGGTCGAATTCTAAGTTAAACTTAGAGAATTAACGGGTTTTGCATGAGTTGCATTCATTCATGCATGTTTCTTAAGCCCTTTCGAGTAATATTGGCTAAGTCCAGGATATTTAAGCGGCTTTGGCCTTTTTCAGGAAAAGATGGTGATCGTGGTAAGGATTTGGCTTGAGCGCAAGGCTGGTGGTCCGAATATATGGGTGGTGTATTGATCCGGGTAGTTAGGATTGTTGAATATGTAAGCCTTCGGGCAAACTATCATGTATTAACGAATCCTACTCATATACTTCAATAAAATTCCGGATCTTTTATATTATGACTCTATATATGACTCTAAAAACTGATGAATCTCATAATAACTCGAAAATGGACTTAAACTAGATAAAAGACCCTAAAATATGGACCTTAGACTCAGAATTCCTTGGTGAATCCGAAAGGGAACAACCTCTTCAGACTGATAATCCGGGAAGGGTGTTTCTAGTTGGTATCAGAGCATGCTTGGTCCTAGGACGGGTTAGATTTGGGTTAAGTAGACACCACTCATCGGGCACCAGGTCTTGCGCATATTAAACGTTGAGACTAACTTAACGGTTTTGCAGATGGGCAAGAGTGGCAAGACTGGGAAAAGCAAGAAGGATAAGGCAAGAGGTGGTGAACCAAGCAAAAACATTGGAGCCTTGCCGAATCCGAATGTATTTGAGCCTTCTACGGCGCATGTTATGGCAACTGAGCAGGACCATCCGGAGGGTGAGGATGAGAAGTCTACTGCTCATCGCACACATGCGGGAAAAGAAGGACAACGCGACCAGGAAGCCGTGGATGTAAATCCTGATGAGGTTCCGAGCCCACAAGAAATATGGAACACAATGAGAACCGTGATAAGTCAGTTGGCTATACTGACTGAGGCGGTTAAGCCCAAGGCACCGGTTCCTGAGGTGCCACACATGGGCGAAGAACTGGTTCCTATGGAAAACCAGGATGTGGTCATCGTAGATGACGCACCTAAGTCCGCTAGAAAGAAGGTGGGGTATTTGAGCATCCTAGAACACATGATACACCTTAAAACAGGTAGTTTCGCTGGGGGCTCTGACCCAATTAAGGCTGATGAGTGGAAGAATCGATTGGTGAGGAACTTTTAGTCAACAAGGTGTCCCGGTGACTACCGCAAAGATATCGCAGTCTACTTCTTGGAAGGGGATGCGCATAACTGGTGGGTTGCCGTGGATAAACGGTTGGGTGAAAGGATTCGAACTTTCGAGGAGTTTGAAGGAGAATTCAATAAGAAATTCTTTCCACCAGAGGCGTGGGACCGATTGGAGTGCTCATACCTGGAATTGGTTCAAGGGAACCGAACTGTCCGGGAATATGAAGAAGAATTTAACCGCTTAAGGCGTTATGCGGGAAGAGATCTTGAAGATGAACTCGGGCAAGTGCGCCGGCTCATGCGTGGACTAAGGGTCAAAATCCATAACCATTGCTTGGCACAGAAGTTTGGATCAGTCACTGAATTGGTGGAAAGGGCTGCCTTGATCGAGGAAGGGATCGAGGAGGAGAACCGGTTGAAAGAAATCAAATTCCCGAATCGGTACGGCCAGTCAAGTGGTGGTGATCGGAAAAGAAAGTGGGATAAGGTTGATGACTCCAGCAAACCCCTAGGAAAAGCTAGGGAATGCAAGACGTGTGGTAGGAGGCACGGTGGGGAATGCTGGAAGGCGATGGGAGCATGTGCACGTTGCGGTAACAACGAACATGCTACCCGCAACTGCCCAAAGATGGATTATGGACAGCAAGGACTGCCGAGTGATGACTCGAGGACTTGCTTCAACTGTGGTAAGTCAGGCCACATCAGGAAGGATTGCCCCAAAGGGACAGCCGAAAGGCAACTCGAACAAAAAGACTACCGTGGGGTAATCGAGCCAGCGGCTAAGAGGCAGGCCGTAACACCGCGGGTTTATGAGCTATCGCGGGACATGGGCGATATGGGCAGGTACAGCTCGATCACTGGGACCTTGGTTGTGGGCGGTGTTGAAACACACGTCCTGTTTGATTCCGGGGCTTCACATTGCTTTGTAAGCCCGGAATGGTTTAAAAAGAGTGGGATTCAAGGAGAACCCATCTCTGGAATGAGTAAAGTACAAGCGGTTGGAGGGCAAATAATGAATTCCCTGGGAATTGTGCGGAACATCCCGGTTATGATTGGGAATGTCAGTTTGCCGGCCGACTTGGTAGTCGTCCAACTCAAGGATTACGAGGTAATCTTGGGTATGGACTGGCTGGGAATGAACAAGGCGACCCTAGAGTGTCATAGGGGCCGAGTTCGGTTTGAGAAAGAGGGAGGGAGATTGGAGTTCCAAGGGATCCAACCCACCTCGGGAAGTTTGGTAATCTCAGCAATCCAGGCAGAATGGATGCTAGAGAAGGGGTGTGAGGCCTATGTAGCCACGATAAGCACCGAGGGAAATAAGAAGAGTTGGGAGTTAAAGGATATCCCAGTGGTCAATGAATTCGCGAATGTGTTCCAGACTTTGTCCGGGTTACCGCCTAATAGGTCGGATCCATTCACGATTGAATTGGAACCAGGGATTGCCCCAATCTCGAAAGCGCCATATCGTGTGGCTCCAGCCGAGATGGCTGAGTTAAAGAAACAGTTGGAAGAACTGTTGGAAAAAGGATTCATCAGGCCGAGTGAATCACCTTGGGGTGCACCGGTGCTGTTTGTGAAAAAGAAGGATGGAAGCTTTAGGCTTTGCATCGATTATCGGGGATTGAATCGGGTTACGGTAAAGAACAAGTACCCATTACCCCAAATTGATGAGTTGTTGGATTAACTCAGAGGCGCGACCTGGTTCTCAAAGATCAATTTGGCCCAGGGATATCACCAAAATTTCGATTGAGTCATCAGATATTCGGAAGACAGCTTTCCGGACAAGATGTGGACACTACGAGTTTGTAGTGATGCCATTCGATTTAACCAATGCACCGGCAGCCTTTATGAAGATGATGAATAGGGTTTTTCGGGATTGTTTAGATGAGTTTGTTATCATTTTCATTGATGACATCCTCGTCTATTCAAGGGGCCATGAAATGCGCCAAAATCATCTAAGGGTGGTGATGGAACGGTTAAGAGAGCATAAGCTTTACGCCAAGCTAAGCAAGTGTAGCTTTTGGCAGAGAAGTATTGGGTTCTTGGGACACATTGCGTCGGACCAAGGGGTGTCAGTAGACCCGGAGAAAGTTAAGGCTATATATCAAGGATTGGCCGAGGACTCGGAATGCAACTGAGATTAGGAGCTTCCTGGGTTTGGTCGGATACTATAAATGGTTTGTCAATGGGTTTGCAAAAATGGATTACCCCATGACTTGTCTAACCGGGAACGATGTTAAGTACGAGTGGACAGACGAGTGCGAGGAATGTTTCCAACGGTTGAAGAAGATGGTAACGACTGCACCAGTCTTGGCACTACCTGAACTGGATGAGCCTTATGCGGTATACACAGACGCATCCAGAACTGGGTTGGGTGCTGTTCTGATGCAAAAGGGTAGGGTGATTGCCTATGCATCAAGGCAATTGCGGAAACATGAAGGAAACTATCCCACTCATGACTTAGAAATGGTGGCAATAATCTTTGCATTAAAGATTTGGCGGTCATACTTGTATGGAGCCAAAGTGCAAGTTTTTACCAACCATAAGAGTCTGAAGTACATTTCCAATCAACCCGAATTGAACCTTAGGCAAAGAAGGTGGATGGAATTCGTGGCTGATTATGACCTAGATATTGCCTACCACCCGGGAAAGGCAAATCTTGTGGCGGATGCCTTGAGTAGGAGGCGTTCGGATGTTCATGTGGGAAAGGATGTGGAAACCCTTGTCGGACTAGTTAAAATGATGCATTTGAATGCAATATCAAGTGAACCAGAACCGTTGGGTATAGACGCAGCAAATCGGGCAGATCTATTGAGTAAGATCCGAATAGCCCAAGAAAAAGATGAACTGCTGAACCAAGCGGTCCAGAACAATCAGTCCGAGAATGGGAAATCGAACAACGGGACAATTGTGATAAGAGGACAAGTGTGCGTCCCTAATATACCGGAATTAAGAGAAGAAATCCTAAGGGAAGCACATCAGTCCAGATTCGCAATTCACCCGGGTGCGAGTAAGATGTACCGAGATTTGAAGCGGTACAACCATTGGGCAGGGCTGAAGAGAAATGTGGCTGAATGGGTGGCTAAGTGTCCGACTTGCCAACTGGTCAAAGCAGAACACCAAGTCCCGAGTGGAGTGTTGCAAAACTTACCCATTCCAGAATGGAAGTGGGACCATATCACAATGGATTTTGTGAGTGGGTTACCAAGGACCAAGGCACGGCATGATGCTAACTGGGTGGTCGTGGATAGGCTGACCAAGTCGGCACACTTCCTGGCTATTCAGAAAACGAATGGGGCTGAAAGAATTGCAGCACGTTATGTGGAAGAGATAGTCCGATTGCATGGAGTTCCGGTAAGCATTGTCTCAGATCGGGATCCACGATTCACGGCCCATTTTTGGAAGGCTTTCCAAAAGGCCTTAGGAACGAGGGTGAACATGAGCACGGCTTACCACCCCCAAACAGATGGGCAATCCGAACGAACCATCCAGACACTCGAGGACATGTTGCGTGCATGTGTTTTGGATTGGGGCGGATCATGGGAAAAATATTTGCCCTTGGCCGAGTTTTCATACAACAATAGCTTCCAGACGAGCATTGGAATGTCTCCTTACGAAGCATTGTATGGGCGGCCTTGTCGGACCCCATTGTGTTGGACCGAAGTGGGGGAGCTTAGGACCCTTGGACCAGATATTGTGGATGAAACCACCGAAAAGATCAAATTCTTAAGGATCAAAATGAAGGAAGCACAAGACAGACAGAAAAGTTATGCGGACAAACGAAGAAGGAATTTGGAGTTCGAGGTGGGTGATTGGGTATATTTGAAAACAATCACATTTAAAGGAAGGAATCGAACTTTGAAGAGTGGGAAGTTGAATCCAAGGTACTTAGGCCCGTTTAAAATCACAGAAAGGGTTGGATGTTCCATAATGTCTTCCAATGGAAAGAGTTACCAGAAGAAAGGTAGTTCGGATGGTCAAGGTAGTATGGAAGTGCAATGGGACCGAAGAAATCACTTGGGAAACCGAAGACAAAATGAAGGCCGAATTTCCTAAGTGGTTTGAGGAGTGGGAAACCAATCAGGTACTTGGCCTGGATTCGGGGACGAATCCACTTCAAGTGGGGAGACTTGTAAAACCCCCGATCCTCGGTAAAGATCGGTCGGGCGAGCTGGCCGACAGTTGGGCGAGCTGGCCGGCAACTGGGCGAGCTGTACGGCAGCTGGGCGAGCTGGCCGGTAGCTGGGCGAGCTGGCCGGCAGCTAGGAGAGCTGACCGGCAGTTGGGTGAGCTAGCCAGCAGTTGGACGAGCTGGTTGGTAGTTGGGGTCAACTGGCCAGCTAGCATTGGCTCGGGCAGTTGGTGCCGAACCAGTGCCACGACCAGGCACAACGGTTCGACTAGAAACTTTGATTGGTCGAGCAAAAGCCATGACCGTTCGTGAAAAACCGACCACGGGCCCTATAAATAGAAGGCTTGGGGTCGATACAAGGGGACACGCTGGGAGAAGAGAAATCCTAGAATTTTTCTAAGGCAATATTCGATAAGGGTTAGATCGAGTGAGGTAGAGATCGTGAACCTTGGATCGGGAAACCAACACTGACGGTTCGCGATTAAGGGCTAGGCGTGGTAAGGTGAGTAATCCACTTCCCTTTATGCTTGGATTCCTCTTCCCCGGTGGTTCGGCGAGTAAGGGAATCCAAGGTGTGATTGGTGGATAAACTTGGCTGAGTGATCGAGATTGGGTGAAACCTTTCTGGACAGATAATCGGCTTGGACTGCCCATAGACCGGATCGAGTCTTTCAGGGAAAGTATCGACTGGCCAAAGGGTTCGGGTGATGCCTACCATGGCCGGTTGGTCGATCAGATCTGCCCAAGTCCGAACCGAGCCTGTCTTGGTCGAATTCTAAGTTAAACTTAGAGAATTAACAGGTTTTGCATGAGTTGCATTCATTCATGCATGTTTCTTAAGCCCTTTTGAGTAATATTGGCTAAGTCCAGGATAATTAAGCGGTTTTGACCTTTTTCAGGAACAGATGGTGATCGTGGTAAGGATTTGGCTTGAGCGCAAGGTTGGTGGTCCGAGTATATGGGTGGTGTATTGATCCCGGTAGTTAGGATTGTTGAATATGTAAGCCTTCAGGCAAACTATCATGTTGTAACAAATCCTACTCATATACTTCAATAAAATTCCGGATCTTTTATATTATGACTCTATATATGACTCTAAAAACTCATGAATCTCAAAATAACTCGAAATGGACTTAAACTAGATAAAAGACCCTAAAATATGGACCTTAGACTCGGAATTCCTTGGTGAATCCGAAAGGGAACAACCTCTTCGGACTGATAATCCGGGAAGGGGGTTTCAGGACGAATCTTAACCAATGACATAATTTTGATGTGATGCATATAGAGAAGAATTTATTCGATAACATCATTAATATTGTTATGAATGTTAAGGATAAATCAAAAGATACAATTAAATCAAGGTTGGATATTGCGAAGTTTTGCTCTCGAAAAGAGTTGCACGTTTATGGTCGGGGTAATGCTCCATTTCCTCTATTTATATTGACACAAAAAGATAAAGAAACCTTATTGGAATGTATCAAAAATGATGTCAAATTTCTGGATGGATACGAGGCAGATTTAGTAAATTATGTGGATATGGATATACTAAAGTTCTCGGGCATGAAAAGCCATGAC
>JAENJI010001864.1:0-25000 GCA_018901935.1 Pugionium cornutum | reverse complement strand
TGTTATATGGTAACAAGGCTAACTAATCTTTGTAGGTGACTGTGTGGTCTATAATTGACCAAGAGGATGATGCTAAAATTGATGAAGAAAAAGTTGAGTGGTCTGATGAAGAAGAGGATGAGAGAGTGAATGAGATGGTGGGGTTGGTTGGTACTGATTTTGAGTTCTGCAATGATATGTTTCGTGGTGGCATTACTCCTTTGTATCTTGTTGCAATGCATGAGGAGAAATTAAAGAAAAAAACAGAAACAAAAAGATTCCAAAAAATTGTCGGATGTGGGAGGATCATCGATAAGTTATCAAGCGATATCTAACCAAATTGTTTCTAGGGTTGTTGAGAAGACAAAAAAAGTTGTGAAGGCAATGGAGGAAGCACTAATTTCTGTCCTGGAAACTAGGGTTAATACGATGCAGGATTCTATTCTCATTGGCCTCTCTGAATTTTTGTCATTGTATTTGGGTAAATGTGCTCCACAAGGACCCAACACGGCGAATGGTAGTCAAGTTGGATCAGACAAAGGCGTTGTCTTGAACGAACCCACTGCTGTTGATACGACCCAGAACAATGAATTTGTAAGTAATTCCATTTCATTTGTTCCTTTATGTGTGAACTTCTTCATAAATTTTTTATGTATATATATAGGATTTAAATATGAAGGCTCAATGCAACGATAACGAGGATGTTAATGACAATGTGAATGACAATGATGGTCATGGTGATGAGGTATGAAGTAGATGAGGTTTATCATATTATTCATTAAACGTACGTAAATATGTTGGGTTGAATCAGATATTTTACAACACAACTTCAGTGTTATCAACCAATTCTGTATTTTGGTGATGGTTTCTTTTATCAATATTTTTCATATATGATGTGCAGGTTGAAGGTATGGATGTTGATGCGAATGTTGAGGTTGATGCTAGAGAGGTATGCAAACCTTTATAAAATTATGAAATGATTAAAGCGTTATATTCTACTTTGATATGTATCTGTTATGAATATTTTGTCACGGTATTCTAGGACTTAGATGCTAACGTCAATTCTCCTGATACCCCGATGATGTCTGGTCGATCCGTGGATCAAGGCAAGGGTGTTGTTGATGATGTTGTTGTTGAGGTCTATTTTTAGTCTATTTTATATGATCTTTCTGATATTACTCTTTTAATTGTCGTGATTAAGATCATAATCAATTGTTGATATGGTGATTTGGTTATTATATTTTTGTTCAAGGAAAATGAACAGAGTGCTGTTGGTAATTCAAATGTCGAATCCTCTCGTCCTGCTACTCGCAAGAGTAAGAGTATTAGGACTGGTGATGTGACTGATAAGAATGAATTGGTTCCTTTTAAGTTATCTTCAATTAGTGAAGATGAGAATCAATTTGGAGTTGACATATCTGTAGACTACACTGCCAAGTTTGCGACTCTTTATGAAAACATGGCATCTCCATGGTGATTAGACTCTTACTATATTAATGTGCTTCACAATAATTTTGTTACAATAATTCTATGATTTTGCAGTGAAATCGCTCTTCCCAATGGTACATATGTTACCAATATGGATATATGTTCGATTGCAGAGAGAATGTCCGTCACAGATTCCAAGGTTATTGATTCTACCATTTTCTTCTCCTACTTGATGTTAATATGATATTAATTTGTTATTTTTTGTTTGTTACAGACAATTGATGTGCTTATGCTATACACGCGCATGGCTTGTGTATATCAATGCTTATATGTACATATATCAAGAAATTGTACCTTGGAATTCGGGGTCGTTTTCGTACAAATCATAATCATGAATGCCAATGAAGTTTTGTGTACCTCCAACATTACTTGTAACTGTTAAATATGACCTGTATTGTTGAATTTCTTCCTCACCTACTGTCACATAAAGGCCCAGTAAGAAATGGTCAACCCTCAAAGCCATGAATAACTTAGCATCCCCATCTGTTTCTATGTTAATAGATGGTGTACGCATGTCTTTTTCTGTCATCATCCATTCCGGCATTTGGAATGTCATTGCAATCAGAACATTTTCATCGATAAGGCAACACGTTTTCACTAGTTCTTCAAGTATCAAATATGTTGTGTTCTGTGGCACTAGTACAACTTCCATTTGGTGAATGTTTTCTTTGTGGAATTTCCAAATGCCATTAGATTTTTTTTCCCAATGTCCGCGATGTAGTTTCACTAGTGGAACCATCTAAGAATTCGTTGTACCTGGTAATATAAAGAATATATGTCAATGATTTATTGGGCAACAAATCAGTTGTAGGCAAAAACTGTAATTTCTCTTTCCTCATCCAATTGCATCTATGGAAAATGGAATTATTAATGTGTGTTCTGCATTGTAAGTGAAGTTTTTTTTAACATTTTTTGTCCTTATCTAAAGGTAAGGTATTGTATTAGTTTTTTTGACTTTTAGTCATATGATTCCTCTATATGACTTTCTATATTTGTAAATCGAAATTTTGTCATATTATACTTTTTTTTCTCCAAAGTATATTTGTATACGGATATTCGGTGTTATAATTTCACTTTAAAGTGGGTCCCCCGAAAGTTATATATGTAGTCAACTAAAATGACTTTTATAATTTAATATTGAATAGTAAATAGTTCTCTACTGTTCTTTTTATAATTTAAAATGAATTTTATATGCTAACCAGTTTAATACCAGCTAGAAATTGTTGAATTTTTTTAATCAATTTTTCAGCTTATCGAAGTGGGACTGTATTGTACCAGTTTTTTTTACTTTTATTCATAGGATTTCCCCTTTCTCCTATATGTTTATTCAAATTTCTTGCAAAAAAACTCATTAGCATCGCATTATTCTTTTTTCTCACTTTTCAAAGTATATGTGTATTTGTATATCCGTAGCCAAAATGTAGTTAATTACCAGTAGGGGCCACTGAAGTAAAATTTGATACACATATACTTTGAAAAACTTAATAATAATCGCTTACATACTATACTTTATATACTATAAACTGTGTATTATACGTTAGAGGGGTTAATACCGGTTAAAAATGGGTTAAAATTTTAGTTCTGTATTTTCTCTTTTCTGTTATTCTTCAAATAACTCAAACATTTTCAGTGTTAATCATATTATAGTCTAGGTTTTTAGTGTTACACATGCATGATGAATCATGAGTTGTATATTTCTTCGAAGTTAACTATTTTATGTAAATGATATTTGATTATTTTACATAACTTAACATATTGGAAGAGCCTTCAATGTTGTTTTTCGGGAGGATGAAAGTTGAAACAAACTTCTCTGATGAAGAACATGTATGAGGTAGTTGGTATTTTCTAACTTAAAATCGAACTAAGCTTACCAAAAAAAACGTTATGTAAGAGATATATTAAAGAACCTTACCTTTTTCAACTAATCGAGCACGTGGATGTGATCTTCTCCAGCATTTATTTCCTTCTGCAGCACTATTTGAACTCGTGAAGAAAGAGAGTGAAGCTATTCAATGGTGGTTGTTTAACCTAGATAACTACTTTATATATACACTTTACACTCTTTCTTAACATGTACAAACGCTGACATCTTCTCTTCGTGATGTTACACAAAATCTAAAGTGAAACTGCGCATTAAATGCGCGCCGGAATCTTCAGAATCAACGGTGGAGATTATGCTTTGAGATTCGTTTTTGTACAGCACACTGACACAAGCTTTCACTTCCTCAATCATGTTGTAGGGAATCAGATTGAAAGTGTCACATCACTGCCTATGAGCAGGGATGTGTCGGTTGAGGTGTGAGGGAAAAGTTGAGAAGTTATGGAATAAGTGAACAATTACAATGCAACTGTTCATTCTCTTTGTTATTTCGCCAATTTTGATTCTTTTCTTTATTATCTAGCTAAATTCCCCTAAAAATAAAAGATGATTTAGTGCGGACATGTCCAGGTGATTAGCTAGTTAAAATAATCATTCTTAACTTATCATTGTTGCTCCTTGAGTAAAGGTTTATAAATTAAGCATAAGGCATAGCATCACGTAACTTGGTATAGACTGGATTACGTGGAGGCTTTGTCATAGCTATTTTGATCTTAAATTTTGTCACAATATAGAAAATTGAGCTAGCTTAACCCGGGTGTTGGATTAGTTTCATTTTGAACTCTAAATCAAAAGTTACGTACAATTTAGTGCGGGCATGTCAAGTTGATCAGCGAGTTAAATTGATCATTATAAACTGATCATTGGTGCTCATTAAGTAAAGGCTTATAAATGAAGAATAATGCATCGCATCACGAAGTTTTGGAATGATTGGATTACTTGGAGGCTTTTTCTTTGCTATTTCAATCTTAAATTTTGTCACAGTATAGAAAATTGAGTTAGTTCAACGTGGGTGTTAGATTCTTGTCATTTTGAACTCTAAAACAAAAGTTACGGACAATTTACTACGGATATGTCAAGTTGATCAGCTAGTTAAAATGATCATTCTAAACTGATCATTGGTGCTACTTTAGTAAAGGCTTATAAATGAAACATAATGCATGGCATCACACAGTTTGGGATAGATTTTATTGCTTGGGGATTTGTCGTAGCTATTTTGCTCCTAAATTTTGTCACAATATAGGAAATTGAGTTACTTTAATTTGGGCGTTGGATTCGTGTCATTCTGACCTCTAAATCAAAAGTTATTGACGATTTAGTGCGGACATGTCAAGTTGATCGGCCAGTTGAAATGATCATTCTAAACGTGTTATTGGTGCTCCGTTAGTAAAGGCTTACCAATGAAGCATAATGCATGACATCACACAATTTGGGATAGATTGCATTACTTTGATGCTTTGTCTACCTCTTTAAGTCTCAAATGTTTTCACAATATAGACAAATTAGCAAGTTTAACGTGGGCGTTAGATTCATGTCATTTTTAGCTCTAAATCAAAAATTAAAGACGATTTCTGCGGTCATGTCACGGTTATCATCTACTTAAAACGATGTTTCCATATTGATCATTGGTGCGCATTGAGTAAAGGCTTATAAATGGAGCATAATGCATAGCATCATGCAGTTTGGGAGCGATTGGATTACTTGGAGGCTTTGTCATAGCTATTTCGATCTTAAATTTTTTCACAATATAGAAAATTGAGCTAACTTAGCGTTTGTGTTGGATTCGTGTCATTTTGAACTCTAAATCAAAAGTTACGGACGATTAGTGCGGACATGTCAAGTTGATCGGACAGTTAAAATGATAATTCTAAACTAATCATTGGTGCTCCTTGAGTAAAGCCTTATAAAAGAAGCATAATGCATGGCATCACACAGTTTGGGATAGATTGGATTGCTTGGGGAATTCTAGTAGCTATTTATGTATTAAATTTTGTTACAATATTGAAAATTGAGTTAGTTTAACGTGGGCGTTTAATTCGTGTCACCCTGACATTTAAGTCAAAAGTTATGGACGATTTAGTGTTGATATAGCAATTTGATTGGTCAATTAAAATAATCATTCCAAATGTGTCATTGGTGCTCCGTTAGTAAGGGCTTACCAATGAAGCATAATGCAGTCTTTAAATAATCTTTCAGTCTCAAATGTTTTCACAATATAGAAAATTGAGGTAGCTTAACGTGGGAGTTGGATTCATTTCATTTTTAGCTCTAAATCAAATGTTAAAGACGATTTAGTGCGGACATGTCAAGGTTATCAACTAGTTAAAATGATCATTGTAAATTGATAACTGGTGCTCATTGAGTAAAGGCTTATAAATGAAGCATAATGCATAGAATCATGAAGTTTGGGATAGATTGGATTACTTGGAGGCTCTGTCATGGTTTTCGATCTTAAATTTTGTCACAATATAAAAAATTCAGCTAGTTTAAAGTGGGTGTTGGGTTCATGTCATTTTGAATTCTAAATCAAAAGTTAGGGACGATTTAATGAGGGCATGTTAAGTTGATCAGCTAGTTAAAACGATCATTATAAACTCATCATTGGTTATCCTTGATTAAAGTGTAATAAATTAAACGTAATGCATGGGATCACACACTTTGGCATTAAACTTTGTCAACAATATTGAAAATTAAGTTCACTTAAAGTGAGTGCTGGATTCGTGTCATTCTGACCACTAAATAAATAGTTATGGACGACTTAGTGTGGACATGTCAAATTGATTGGCTAGTTAAAATGATCATTCTAAATTGGTCATTGGTGCTCCTTGAGTAAAAGCATGTAAATGAAGCATAACGCATAGCATCACACAGTTTGGGATAGATCGCATTACTGTGATGCTTTGTCTAGCTCTTTCACTCTCAAATCTTTTCACAATATGGAAAATTGAGCTAGCTTAACCCGTGTGTTGGATTCATATCATTTTGAGCTCTAAGTAAAAAGTTAAAGACAATTTGGTATGGATATGTCAAGTTGATCAACTAGTTAAAATGATCATTTTAAACTGATCATTGGTGCTCATTGAGTAAAGGCTTATAAATGAAGCATAATGCATGGCTTCACAAAGTTTGGGATACATTGGATTACTTAGAAGCTTTTTCATAGCTCTTTCAGTCTCAAATGTTGTCACAATATGGAAAATTGAACAAGCTTAACTTGGGTGTTAGATTCGTGTCATTCTAAACTCCAAATCAAAAGTTACGGACGATTTAGTGCGGACATGTCAAGTTAATCGACCAGTTTAAATGATCATGCTAAACTAATCATTTGTTTTTCTTGAGTAAAGGCTTATAAATGAAGCATAATGTATGCATCACACAGTTTGGGATACATTGCATTACTTGGAGGTTTTGTAGTAGCTCTTTCAGTGTCAAATGTTCGCACAATATGGAAAATTGATCCAGCTTAATTTGGGCGTTTGATTCATGTTATTTTGATCTCTAAATCAGAAGTTAAACACGATTTAGTGCAGACATGTAAGGCTGATCAGCTAGTTAAGATGATCATTCTAAAATGATCATTGGTGCTCCTTGAGTAAAGGCTTATAAAGAAGGAAATGCATGGCATCACGCAGTTTGGGATAGATTGGATTACTTGGAGGCCTTTACATTCCTATTTTGGTGTCACATTTTGTCATAATTTAGAATATTAAGCTAGCTCAACGTGGGCATTGGATTCGTGTCATTCTGAACTCTAAATCAAAAGTTATGGTCTGATCATTGATTTAAGGCGGACATGCCACGTTGATCGGTCAGTTAAAATGATAATTCTCAACTGATCATTGGTGCTCCTTGGGTAATGGCTTATAAATGAAGCATAATGCATGTCTTCACGCAGTTTGGGATACATTGGATTACTTGGAGGTTTTTTCGAAGCTCTTTATGTCTCAAATGTTGTCACAATATGGAAAATTGAACTAGCTTAAGGTGGTTGTTTGACTCATGTTATTTTGAGCTCTAAATCAAAAGTTAAAGACGATTTAGTGTGGAAATTTCAAGTTGATCGGCCAGTTAAAATGATCATTCTAAACTAATCATTGGTGCTCCTTGAGTAAAGGCCTATAAATGACACATAGTGCAAGGCATCACTCAGTTTGGGATACATTGTATTAATTGGAGGCTTTGCAGTAGCTCTTTCTGTGTCAAATGTTCTCAACATATGGAAAATTCATCTAGCTTAAGGTGGGTGTTGGATTCATGTTAATTTGAGTTCTAAATAAAAAGTTAAAGACGATTTTGTGCGGACATGAAAGGTTGATCAGCTAGTTAAACTGATATATTGGATTACTTGGAGGTTTTTTGTTGCTTTTTCGGTGTTAAATTTTCTCACAATATAGAATATTGAGCTAGCTTAGTGTGGGGATTGGATTACTGTCATTACGAACTCTAAATCAAATTTACAGACGATTTAGTGCAGACATGTCAAGCTGATCGGCCGGTTAAAATGATCATTCTAAATTGATAATTGGTGTTCCTTTAGTAAAGGCTTATAAATGAGGTTTTATTGTAGCTCTTTTAGTTTAAAATGTTCTCACAATATGGAAATTTGATCGAGCTTAATGTGGGCGTTGGACTCATGATAATTTGAACTTTAAATCAAAAGTTAAAGTCGATTTACTGCAGATATGTCAAGTTGATCAGGTAGTTAAAATGATTATTCTAAACTGATCATTGGTGCTACTTGAGTAAAGGCTTATAAAGAAGCATAATGCATGGCATCACGCTGTTTGGAACATATTAGATTATTTGGAGGCTTCTTCATTGCTATTTCGGTGTTAAATTTTGTCACAATATAGAATATTGAGCTAGCTTAACGTGGGCGTTGGATTTGTGTCATTCTAAACTAAACATTGGTGCTCCTTGAGTAAAGGTTTATAAATGAAGCATAATGCATGACATCACACAGTTTGGGATACATTGGATTACTTGGATGCTTTTTCGTAGCTCTATCAGTCTCAAATGTTGTCAGAATATAGAATATTGAGCTAGCTTAACGTGGGCATTGGACTCATATTATTTTGAGCTCTAAATCAAAAGTTAAAGACGATTTAGTGTGGAAATGTCAAGTTGATCAGTTAGTTAAAATGGTCATTCTAAACTAATCATTGGTGTTCATTGAGTAGGGGCATATAAATAAAGCATAATGCATAACACCACACAGTTTGGGATAAATTAGATTACTTGACGATTTTTCTTGGCTATTTTGGTCTTTAATTTTGTCACAATATAGAAAATTGAGCTAGCTTATCGTGGGTGTTGGATTCGTGTCATTTTGAAATATCAAAATTTACGGTCGATTTAATTCGGACATGTCAAGTTGATCGGCCAGTTAAAATAATCATTCTAAACTGATCATTGGTGCTCCTTGAGTAAAGGCTTATAAATGAAGCATAATGTATGGCATCACGCAGTTTGGGGTACATTAGATTTCTTGGAGGCTTTGTCGTACCTCTTTCAGTCTCAAATCTTGTTACAATGTTGAAAATTGAGCTAGCTTAACGTGGGTGTTTGATTCGTATAATTCTAAACCCAAAATCAAAAGTTACGGACGATTTAGTGCGGACATTTCAAGTTGATCGGCCAGTTGAAATGATCATTCAAAACTAATCATTGGTACTCCTGATGTAAAGGCTTATTAATGAAGCATAATGCACGGCATCACCCAGTTTGGGATACATTAGATTTCTTGGAGGCATTGTCGTAGCTCTTTCCGTGTCAAATGTTGTTACAATATTGAAAATATAGCTAGCTTAACATGGGTGTTGGATTCGTATAATTCTGAACTCTAAATCAAAAGTTATAGACGATTTAGTGCGGACAAGTCAGGTTGATCGAGCAGTTATAATGATCATTCTAAACTGATCATTGGTGCTCTTTGAATAAAAACTTTTAAATGAAGCCTAATGGAGGGCATCACGCAATTTGGGATTCATTTAATTACATGGAGGCTTTGTCTTAGCTCTTTTAGTCTCAAATGTTGTAACAATATGGAAAATTGAGCTAGCTTAACAAGGGCGTTGGATACGTGTCATCTTGAGCTTTAAATAAAAATAAAGAGAATTTACTGTGGACATGTCAAGTTGAGCAGCTAGTTAAAAAGATCAATCTAAACTGATGATTGGTGCTCTTTGAGTAAAGGCCTATAAATGAAGCATAATGCATGGCTTCACCCAGTTTGGGATACATTGGATTACTTGGAGGTTTTTTCGTAGCTCTTTCAGTTTCAAATGTTGTCACAATATAGAAAATTGAGCTAGCTTAAGGTGGTTGTTGGAATCATGTTATTTTGAGCTCTAAATCAAAAGTTAAAAACGATTTAGTGCGGACATGTCAAGTTGATCAGCTAGTTAAAATGATCATTGTAAACTGATCATTGTTGTTTGTTGGATAAAGGCTTATAAAGAAGTATAGTGCATGGCATAACACGGTTTGGGATAGATTGGTTTACTTGGAGGCTTTCTTGTTGCGATTTTGGTGTTAAATTTTGTCACAATATAGAGTATTGAGCTAGCTTAACATGGGCATTGGATTTCCGTTTTATTCTAAACTATCAATCAAAATTTGCAGATGATTTAGTGCGTACATGTCAAGTTGATCGGTAAGGTAAAATGATCATTCTAAACTGATCATTGGTGCTCTTTGAGTAAGGGCTTATAAATGAAGCATAATGCATGGCATCACACTGTTTGGGATGCATTGGATTACTTGGAAGCTTTGTAGTAGCTCTTTCAGTCTCAAACGTTGTCACAATATGGAAAATTTAGCTAGCTTGACGTGGGTGTTGGACTCATGTCATTATGAACTTTAAATTAAAAGTTAAAGACAATTTAGTGTGAACATGTAAAGTTGATCAGCTAGTTAAAATGATCATTCTCAACTTATCATTGGTGCTCCTTCAGTAAAGGCTTATAAATGAAGCATAATGCATGGCATCATGCTGTTCGGGATAGATTGGATACTTAGAGGCTTTGTAGTAGCTATTTCGGACCTAAATTTTGTCACAATTAAGAAAATTGAGCTGGCTTAACGTGGGCGTTGGATTTGTGTCATTTTGAACTCTATATCAAAAGTTGTAGACAATTTAGTATGGACATATCAAGTTGATCGGCCCGTTAATATTATCATTCTAAATTGATCATTGGTGTTCATTAAGTAAAAGCTTATAAATGAAGCATGCAGTTTAGGATACATTGGATTACTTGGAGGCTTTATAGTAGCTCTTTCAGTGTCAAATGTTGTCACAGAATGGAAAATTGAGCTACTTAATGTAGGTGTTGGACTCATGTCATTTTGAGCTCTAAATCACAAATTAAAGACGATTTAGTGCGTACATGTAAAGTTGATCAGCTAGTTTAAAAGATCATTCTTATCATTGGTGGTGCTTGAGTAAAGGCTTATAAATGAAGCATAATATATGGCATCATGCTCTTTAGGATGGATTGGATTACTTGGAGTCTTTTTCGTAGCTATTTTGGTGTTAAGTTTTATCACAAATAGAATAATTAGCTAGCTTAACATGGACGTTGGATTCGTGTCATTCTGTACTCTAAATCAAAATTTACGGACGATTTAGTGCGAACATGTCAAGCTGATCGGACAGTTAAAATGATCATTCTAAACTAATCATTGGTGCTCATTGAGTAAAGGATTATCAATGAAGCATAAGGCATGGCATCACGCAGTTTGGGATACATTGGATTACTTGTATGCTTTGTCTTATCTCTTTCACTTTCATGTGTTGTCACAACATAGGAAATTGAGCTAGCTTAACTTGGGCGTTGGAATCGTGTCATTCTGAACTCTAAATCAAAAGGTATGGACGATTTAGTGCAAACATGTCAAGTTGATCGGCCAGTTAAAATAATAATTCTAAACTGATCATTGGTGTTACTCGAGTAAAGACTTAAAAATGAAGCATAATGCTTGACATCACGCAGTTTGGGATGCATTGGATTACTTGGAGGCTTTTTCTTATCTCTTTCAGTCTCAAATGTTGTCACAATATGGAAAATTGAACAAGTTTAACGTGGGTGTTAGATTTTTGTCATTCTTAACTCCAAACCAAAATTTACGGACGATTTAGTGCTGACATATCAAGTTGATCGACCAGTTAAAATAATCATTCTAAACTGATCATTGGTGTTCCTTGAGTATAGGCTTATAAATGAAATATAATGCATGGCATCACGCAGTTTGGGATACATTGTATTACTTCAAGGCTTTTTCGTTGTTCTTTCGGAGTTAAATTTTGTAGTAGCTCTTTCAGTCTCAAATGTTCTCACAATATAGAAAATTGATCGAGCTTAATGTGGGGTATTGGACGCATGTTATTTTGAGCTCTAAATCAAAAGTTAAAGACTATTTAGTGGAGACATGTTAGGTTGATCAGTTAGTTAAAATGATCATTCTAAACTGATCATTAGTGCTACTTGAGTAAACTCTTTTAAATGAAGCATAATGCATCGCATCACGCATTTAGGGATAGATTGTATTACTTGGAAGCCTTTTCGTGGCTTTGTTTGTCTTACATTTTGTGTCAACATAGAAAATTGAGCTAGCTTAAAGTGGGCGTTTGATTCATGTCATTTTGTACTCTAAATCAAAAGTTACAGACGATTTAGTTCGAACATGGAAATTTGATCAGCTAGATAAAATGATCATTCTTAAATGATCATTGGTGCTCCTTGGGTAAAGGCTTATGAAGAAGCATAATGCATGGTATCCCGCAGTTTTGGATAAATTGGATTATTTTGAGGCTTTTTCGTTGCTATTTCGGTGTTAAATTTTGTCACAATATAGAATATTGAGCTACCTTAACATAGGTGTTGGATTCGTGTCATTCTGAACTCTAAATCAAAAGTTACGAACAAATTAGTGCGGACATGTCAAGTTGATCGGCCAGTTAAAATGTTAATTCTAAACTGATTAGTAGTGCTCCTTGAGTAAGTTCTTACAAATGAAGAATAATGCATGGATTCACGCAGATTGGGATACATTGGATTACTTGGAGGTTTTGTCGTAGCTCTTTCAGTCTCAAATGTTGTCCCAATATGGAAAATTGAGCTAGTTTAAGGTGGTCGTTGGACTACTCATGTTATTTTGAGCTCTAAATCAAATGTTAAAGAAGATTTAGTGCGGATATGTCAAGTTGATCAGCTATGTAAAATGATCATTCTAAACATATCATTGCTGCTCCATCAGTAAAGGCTTATAAATGAAACATAATGCATCACATCATGCATTTTGGGATACATTGGATTACTTGGAGGCTTTTTCGTGGCTATTATGGTCATAAATTTTGTTACGATATAGGAAATTGAGCTAGATTAACGTGGGTGTTTGATTCGTGTCATTTTGAACTTTAAATCAAAAGTTACGGATGATTTAGTGCGGATATGTCAAGTTGATCGGCCAGTTAAAATGATCATTCTAAACTGATCATTGGTGCACCTTGAGTAAAGGCTTGTAAATGAAGCATAATGCGTGGCATCATGCAATTTGGGATACATTGTATTACTCGAAGGCTTTCTCGTAGCTCTTTCAGTCTCAAATGTTGATACAATATAGAAAATTGAGCTACTTTAATCTGGGCGTTGGATTTTTGTAATGCTCAACTCTAAACAAAAAATTACGGACGATTTAGTGTGGACATGTCGAGTTGATCGGCCAGTTAAAATGATCATTGTAAACTGATCATTGGTGTTCCTTGAGTAAAGGCTTATAAATAAAGCGTAATGCATAATATCATGCAGCTTAGGATACATTGTATTACTTCGAGGCTTTGTAGTAGCTCTTTCAGTCTCAAATGTTCTCACAATATAGAAAATTGTTCTAGCTTAATGTAGGTGTTAATGTGGGTGTTAGCTCTAAATCAAAAGTTAAAAATGATTTAGTGCCGACATGTCAGGTTGATCAGCTAGTTAAAATGATCATTCTAAACTGATCATTGGTGTTCCTTGAGTAAACGAATAAATCAATCATATTGCATGGCATCATGCAGTTTGCGATACATTGTATTACTTCGAGGCCTTGTAGTAGCTCTTTCAGTCTCAAATGTTTTCACAATATGGAAAATTGATTTAGCTTCATGTGGGCATTAGATTAATGTTATTTTGAGGTCTAAATCAAAAGTTAATGACGATTTTGTTCCGACATGTCAGAATTGATTCGTGCCATTCTGTTTGGGATATATTAGATTACTTGGAAGCTTTTTCGTTGCTATTTTGGTGTTAAACTTTTTCACAATATAGAATATTGAGCTAGCTTAACATGGGCGTTGGATTCGTGCCATTCTGAACTTTGAATCAAAAGTTACAGACAATTTATTACAGACATGTCAAGTTGATCAGCCATTTAAAATGATAATTCTAAACTGATCATTGGCGTTTGTTGAGTAATGGCTTATAAATGAAGCATAATGCATAACACCACGAAGTTTGGGATAGATAGGATTATTTAGAGGCTTTTGCTAGGCTCTTTTGTTCTTAAATTTTATCACAATATAGAAAATTAAGTTAGCTTAACGTGGGCATTGTATTTGTGTCAATTTGAACTCTAAATCAAAAGTCTTGGACGATTAAGTGCAGAACTTTCAAGTTGATTGGCCAGTTAAAATGATCATTCCAAACTGATCGTTGGTGTTCCTTGAGTAAAGGCTTATAAATGAATCACAATGAATGACATCACGTAGTTCGGGATACATTGCATTACTTGGAGGCTTTCTAGTAGCTCTTTCAGCCTCAAATGTTGTCACAATATGGAAAATTGAGCTAGTTAACGTGGGCCTTGGACTCATGCAATTTTAAGCTCTAAATCAAAAGGTAAAGATGATTTAGTGCATACATGTCAAGTTGATCAGCTAGTTAAATTGATCATTATAAACCTATCATTGGTGCCCATTGCAGTAAAGGCTTATAAATGAGGCATAATACAATGCATCACACAATTTGGGATGGGTTGGATTACTTAGAGGCTTTTTCGTTGCTATTACAGTGTTAGATTTTGTCACAATATAGAATAATGAGCTAGTTTAACATGGGCATTGGATTCCATGTCATTCTGAACTCTAAATCAAAACTTAAGGTCGATTTAGTGCGGACATGTCAAGTTGATCGGCCTGTTAAAATGATAATTCTAAACGAATCATTTGTGCTCCTTGAGTAAAGGCTTATAAATGAAGAATAATGCATGGCATCATGCAGTTAAGGATACATTGGATTACTTAGACGCTTTGTCGTAGCTCCTTCAGTCTCAAATGTTGTTACAATATAGAAAATGGAGCTAGGTTAACGTGGGTATTTGATTCATGTCATTCTAAACTCTAAATCCAAAGTTATGGATGATTTAGTGTGGACATTTCAAGTTGATCGGCCAGTTAAAATGATAATTCTTAACTGATCATTGGTGCTCTTTGAGTAAAGGCTTAAAAATGAAGCATAATGCATGGCTTCACAAAGTTTGGATACATTGGATTACTTAGAAGCTTATTCATAGCTCTTTCAGTCTCAAATATTGTCACAATATGGAAAATTGAACAAGATTAACATGGGCGTTAGATTCGTGTCATTCTGAACCCCAAATCAAAAGTTATGGAAGATTTAATGCGGACATGTCAAGTGGATCGACCAATTAAAATCATGATTTTAAACTAGTCATTTGTGTTCCTTGAGTAATGGCTTATAAATGAAACATAATGCATGACATCACGTAGTTTGGGATAGGTTGTATTACTTGGTGGCTTTGTAGTAGCTCTTTTAGTGTCAAATATTCTCACAATAAGGAAAATTGATCTAGCTTAATGTGGGCATTGGATTCATGTTATTTTGAGCTCTAAATAAAAAGTTAAAGCCAATTTAGGGCGGACATGTAAGGTTGATCAGCTAGTTAAAATGATCATTCTAAAGCTATCATTGGTGCTCATTGTAGTAAAGGCTTATAAATGAAGCAAAATTCAATACATCACGCAGTTTGGGATGAATTGGATTACTTGGAGGCTTTTTCGTAGCTATTTTGATGTTAAATTTTGTCACAACATAAAATATTGAGCTAGCTAAACGTGCGCGTGGAATTCGTGTTATTCAGAACTCTAAATGAAAAATTACAGACGATTTAGTGCGCACAAGTCAAGTTGATCTGCACGTTGAAATGACCATTCTAAACTAATAATTGGTGCTCCTTGAGAAAAGGCAAATAAATGAAGCATAATGCATGGCATGACGCAATTAAGGATACATTAAATTACTTGGACGCTTTCTCGTAGCTCTTTCAGTCTCAAATGTTGTTACAATATAGAAAATTGAGCTAGCTTAACGTGGGTGTTGGATTCGTGTCATTCTCAACTCTAAATCAAAGTTATGGACAATTTAATGTGAACATGTCAAGTTGATCGGCCAGTTAAATTGATAATTCTAAACGTATCATTGGTGCTCCTTGAGTAAAGACTTATAAGTGAAGCATAATGCATGGCATCGGGCAGTTTGGGATACATTGGATTATTTGAAGGCTTTTTCGTAGCTCTTTCTGTCTCAAATGTTATCACAAAATTTAAATTTGAACAAGCTTAACGTTGACGTTATATTCGTGTCATTCCGAACTCTAAATCAAACGTTACGGACAATTTAGTACAGAAATGTCAAGTTGATCAGCCAATTAAAATTGATCAATCTAAACTAATCATTGGTGCTCCTTGAGCAAAGGCTTATAAATGAAGCATAATGCATAGCATTACACAGTTTGGATATATTGCATTACTTGGACGCTTTGTCGTCACTCTTTTAGTCTCAAATGTTGTCACAACATAGAAAATTAAGCTAACTTAACGTGGGCGTTGGACTCGTGTCATTCTGAACTCTAAATAACAAGTTATGGATGATTTAGTGCGGACATGTCAAATTGATCGATCAGTTAAAATGATTATTTTAAACTGATCATTGGTGCTCCTTCAGTAAAGGCTTATAAACGAAGCATAATGCATGACATCATCCAGTTTGGGATACATTGGATTACTTCGAGGATTTATAGTAGATCTTTTAGTCTCAAATGTTCTCACAATATGGAAAATTAATCTAGCTTAATGTGGGCGTAAGACTCATGTTATTTGAGCTCTATATCAAAAGTTAAAGACGATTTAGTGCCGACATTTCAGGTCGATCAGCTTGTTAAAATGATCATTCTTAACTAATCATTTGTGTTCCTTCAGTAAAGGCTTATAAATGAAGCATAATGTATGGCATCACGCAGTTTGGGATACATTATATTACTTGGAGGCTTCGTAGTAGCTCTTTCAGTGAAAAATGTTCTCACAATATGGAAAATTGATCCAGCTTAATGTGGGCATTGGAATCATGTTATTTTGATCTCTAAATCAAAAGTTAAAGACAATTTAATGCGGACATCTAAGGCTGATAACTAGTTAAAATGGTCATTCTAGACTGATCATTGGTGCTCCTTTAGTAAAGGCTTATAAATAAAACATAATGCATGGCATCACGCAGTTTGGGAAAGATTGGATTACTTAGAGGATTTTTTGTTCCTTTTTTGGTGTTAAATTTTGTCACAATATAGAATATTGAGCTAGCTTAGCGTGAGCTAGCTTTGGTGTTAAATTTGTGTCATTTTGAACTCTAAATCAAAAGTTACGGACGATTTAGTGCGGACATGTCAAAATTATCGGTCAGTTAAAATGATTATTCTAAACTGATTATTGGTGATCCTTGAGTAAAAGCTTATAATTGAAGCATAATGCATGGCTTCACGTAGTTTGGGATAAATTGGATAACATGGAGGTTTTTTTGTACCTCTTTCAGTCTCAAATGTTGTCACAATATGTTATTTGGAGCTCCAAATCAAATGTTAAAGACAATTTAGTGGGGACATGTCAAGTTGATCAGCTAGTTAAAATGGTCATTCTAAACTGATCATTGTAGCTCGATAAGTAAAGGCTTATAAATTAAGCATAATGCATCGCATCACGCATTTTGGAATAGACTGGATTACTTGGAGGCTCTTTCGTGCCTATTTTGTTCTGAAATTTTGTAACAATATAGAAAATTGAGCTAGCTTAACGTGGGCATTTGATTCATGTCGTTTTGAACTCTAAATCAAAAGTTACAAACGATTGGGTGCAGACAAGTCAAGTTGATCGGCCAGTTAAAATGATCATTCTAAACTGATCATTTGTGTTCGATGAGTAAAACCTTATAAATGAAACATAATGCTTGGAATCACGCAGTTTGGGATACGTTGTATTACTCGAAGGCTTTGTCATTGCTCTTTCAGTCTTAAATGCTGTTACAATATAGGAAATTGAGCTAGCTTAACTTGGGTGATACGGATGATTTAGTGTGGACATTTCAAGTTGATCGGCTAGTTAAAATGTTCATTCTAAACTGATCATTACTGCTTCTTGAGTAAAGGCTCATAAATGAAGAATAATGCATGACATCACGCAGTTTGGGATACATTGTATTCCTTGGAGGTTCTGTAGTAGCTCTTTTAGTCTCAAATGATCTCACAATATAGAAAATTGATCTAGGTTAATATGGGTGTTGGATTCATGTTATTTTGAGCTCTAATTCAAAAGTTAAAGATGCTTACGTGCGGACATGTAAGGTTGATCAGCTAGTTAAATGATCATTCTAAATTGATCATTGGTGCTATTTGAGTAAAGGCTTATAAAGAAGCATAATCCATGGCATCACACAGCCTGGGATAGATTGGATTACTTGGAGGCTTTTTGGGTTCTATTTTGGTGTTAAATTTTTTCATAATATAGAATATTGAGTTACCTTAACGTGAGCGTTAGATTCGTGTCATTCTGAACTCTAAATCAAAAGTTACGTACGATTTAGTGAGGACATGTCAAGTTGATCGGCCAGTTAAAATGATAATTCTAAATTGATCGTTGGTGCTCCTTCAGTAAAGGCTTATAAATGAAGCATAATGCATGGCTTCACGCAGTTTGGGATAGATTGGATGACATGGAGGTTTCTTCGTAGCTCTTTCAGTCTCAAATGTTGTTACAATATGGACAATTGAGCTACCTTAATGTGGGGTTGGACTCGTGTTATTTTGAGCTCAAAATTAAAAGTTAAATACGATTTATCGGGTACATGTCAAGTTGATGAGCTAGTTAAAATGATCCTTATAAACTGATCATTGGTGCTCCTTGAGTAAAGGCGTATAATTGAAGCATAATGCATGACATTACGCAGTTGGGGATGCATTGGATTACTTGGAGGATTTTTCGTAGCTCTTTCAGCATCAAAGTTGTTACAATATAGAAAATTGAGCTAGCTTAACGTGGGCATTAAATTCGTGTCGTTTTGAACTCTAAATCAAAAGTTACAAACGATTGGGTGCGTACATGTCAATTTGATCGGCCAGTTAAAATGATCATTCTAAATTGATCATTGGTGCTTCTTGAGTAAAGGCTTATACATGAAGCATAATGCATGGCATCACGCAGTTTGGGATGCATTGGATTACTTGTAGGCTTTTTCATAGCTCTTTCAGTCTCAAATGTTGTCACAATATGGGAAATTAAGCTACCTTAATGTGGGCGTTGGACTTATGTTATTTTGAGCTCTAAATCAAAAGTTAAAGACGATTTAGTGCAGACATACCAAGTTGATTAACCAGTTAAAATGATCATTCTACACTGATAATTGGTGCTCCTTGAGTGATGGCTTGTAAATGATGCATAATGCATGGCATCACGTAGTTTGGGATACATTGGATTACTTCGAGGTTTTGTAGTAGCTCTTTCAGTCTCAAATGTTGTCACAATATGGCAAATTGAGCTTGCTTAATGTGGGCGTTAGATTAATGATATTTTGAGCTCTAAATCAAAAGTTAAAGACGATTTAGTGTCGACATGTCAGGTTGATCATCTAGTTAAATTGATCATTATAAATTGATCATTGGTATTCCTTCAGTAAATGCTTATAAATGAAGCATATTGCATGGCATCACGAAGTTTGGGATACAATGTATTACTTAGAGGCGTTGTAGTAGCTCTTTGAGTCTCAAATGTTCTCACAATATGGTAAATTGATCTAGGTTAATGTGGGCGTTATATTAATGTTATTTTGAGATATAAATCAAAAGTTAAAGACGATTTAGTGCGGAAATGTCAAGTTGATCAGCTACTTAAAATGATCATTCTAAACTCATCATTGGTGCTCCTTGAGTAAAGGCTTATAAAGAATCATAATGAATGGCATCACGTAGTTTTGGATAGACTGGATTTTTGGAGGCTTTTTCGTTGCAATTTCGGTTTTAAAGTTTGTCACAATATAGAATATTGAGCTAGTTTAACTTGGGCGTTTGATTCATGTCATTCTGAACTATAAATCACAAATTACAGATGATTTGTGCGGACATGTCAAGTTGATTGACCAGTTAAAATGATAATTCTAAACTGTTCATTGCTCCTCATTGAGTAAAGGATTATAAAATAAGCATAATGCATGGCTTGACGCAGTTTAGGATAATTTGGATTAAGTACTTGGAGGTTTCTTCATAGCTCTTTCAATCTCAAATACTGTCACAGTATGGAAAATTAAGCTAACTTAAGGTGGGCATTGGACTCATGTTATTTTGCGTTCTAAATCAAAAGTAATAGATGATTTAGTGCGGACATGTCATTTTGATCAGCTAGTTAAAATGATCATTCTAAACTGATCATTGGTGCTCCTTTAGTAAATGCTTATAAATGAAGCATAATGCATCGCATCACGTAGTTTGGGATAGATTCAATTACTTGGAAGCTTTTTTGTTGCTATTTTAGTCTTAAATTTTGTCACAATATAGAAAATTGAGCTATCTTAACGTGGACATTTGATTCTTATCATTTTGAACTCTAAATCAAAAGTTACTGAAGATTTAGTGCATACATGTCAAGTCTATCAGCCTGTTAAAAAGATCATTCTAAAATAATCATTTGTGTTCCTTGAGTAAAGACTTATAAATTAAGCATAATGTATGGCATCATGCTGTTTGGGATACATTATATTACTTGGAGGCTACGTAGTAGCTCTTTCAGTGTCAAATGTTCTCACAATATGGAAAATTTATCAAGCTTAATGTGGGCGTTGGATTCATGTTATCTTGATCTCTAAATTGAAAGTTAAAGACAATTTAGTGCGGACATGTAAGGCTGATTAGTTAGTTAAAATGGTCATTCTAAACAGATCATTGGTGATCCTTTAGTAAAGGCTTGTAAATGAAACATAATGCATGGCATCACGCAGTTTGGGATAGATTGGATTACTTGGAGGCTTTTTTGTTGCTTTTTCGGTGTTAAATTTTTTCACAATATAGAATATTGAGCTAGCTTAGCGTGGGCATTGGATTTGTGTCATTACTAAATCTAAATCAAAAGTGACGGACGATTTAGTGCGGTCATGTCAAGTTGATCGGCCAGTTAAAATGATTATTCTAAACTGATTATTGGTGCTCCTTGAGTAAAGGCTTATAAATTAAGCATAATGCATGGCTTCACGTACATTGGAATAAATTTGATAAAATGGAAGTTTTTTTGTAGCTCTTTCAGTCTCAAATGTTGTCAAAATATGTTATTTGGAGCTCCAAATCAAATGTTGAAGACAATTTAGTGCGGACACGTAAAGTTGATTAGCTAGTTAAAATGATCATTCTAAACTGATTATTGGACCTCCTTGAGTAAAGGCTTATACATGAAGCATAATGCATCGCATCACGTATTTTGGGATAGATTGGATTACTTGGAGGCTCTTTCGTGGCTATTTTGGTCTGAAAATTTTGTAACAATATAGATAATTGAGCTAGCTTAACGTGGGCATTTAATTCTTGTCGTTTTGAACTATAAATCAAAAGTTACAAACGATTGGGTGCATACATGTCAACTTGATCGGCCAGTTAAAATGATCATTCTAAACTGATCATTGGTGCTCCTTGAGTAAAGGCTTATAAATGAAGGATAATGCATGACATCACGAAGTTTTGGATACATTGTATTCCTTGGAGGTTTTGTAGTAGCACGTTTAGTCTCAAATGTTCTCACAATATGGAAAATTGATATAGGTTAATGTGGGTATTGGATACATGTAATTTTGAGCTCTAATTCAAAAGTTAATGATGATTATGTGCGGACATGTAAGGTTGATCAGCTAGTTAAAATGATAATTCTAAATTGATCATTGGTGCTACTTGAGTAAAGACTTATAAGGAAGCATAATCCATGGCATCACGCACCCTGGGATATATTGGATTACTTCAAGGCTTTTGGGTTCTATTTTGGTATAAAATTTTGTCATAACATAGAATGTTGAGTTACCTTAACGTGGGCGTTGGATTCTTTTCATTATCAACTCTAAATCAAAAGTTACGGACGATTTAGTGCGGACATGTAAAGTTGATCGGCTAGTCAAAATGATAATTCTAAATTGATCATTGGTGCTCCTTCAGTAAAGACTTATATATGAAGCATAATGAATGGCTTCACGCAGTTTGAGATACATTGGATGACATAGAGGTTTCTTCATAGCTCTTTCAGTCTCAAATGTTGTCACAATATGGAAAATTGAGCTACCTTAAGGTGGGGTTGGACTCATGTTATTTTGAGACCTATATCAAAAGTTAAAGACGATTTAGTGCGGACATGTCAAGTTGATGAGTTAATTAAGATGAACCTTATAAACTGATCATTGGTGCTTCTTGAGTAAGAGCTTATCAATGAAGGATAATTCATGACATCACGCAGTTTGGGATGCATTGGATTACTTGGAGGCTTTTTCATAGCGTTTTCAATCTCAAATGTACTCAGAATATAGAAAATTGAGCTAGCTTAGCATGGGCATTTAATTCGTGTCGTTTTGAATTCTAAATCAAAATTTACAAACGATTGGGTGCGTACATGTCAAGTTGATCGGCCAGTTAAAATGATCATTCTGAACTGATCATTGGTGCTCCTTGAGTAAAGGATTATAAATGAAGGATAATGCATGACATCACGCAGTTTTGGATACATTGTATTCCTCAAAGGTTCTATAGTAGCACTTTTAGCCTCAAATGTTCTCACAATATGGAAAATTGATCTAGGTCAATGTGGGTGTCGGATTCATGTTATTTTGAGCTCTAATTCAAAAGTTAAAGATGATTATGTGTGGACATGTAAGGTTGATCAGCTAGTTAAAATGATCATTCTAAATTGATCATTGGTGCTACTTGAGCAAAGGCTTATAAAGAAGCATAATCCATGGTATCACGCAGCCTGGGATATATTGGATTACTTGGAGGCTTTTTGGGTTCTAATTTGGTGTTAAATTTTGTCATAATATAGAATAGTGAGTTACCTTAACGTGGGTGTTGGATTCGTGTCATTCTGAACTCTAAATCAAAAGTTACGGATGATTTAGTGCGGACATGTCAAGTTGAACGGCTAGTTAAAATGATAATTCAAAATTGATCATTGGTGCTACTTCAGTAAAGGCTTATAAATGAAGCGTAATGCATGGCTTCACGCAGTTTGAGATACATTGGATGGCATAGAGGTTTCTTCGTAGCTCTGTTTTAGTCTCAAATGTTGTCACAATATGGAAAATTGAGCTACCTTAAGGTGGGGTTTGACTCATGTTATTTTCAGATCTAAATCAAAAGTTAAAGACGATTTGGTGCGCATATATCAAGTTGATGAGCTAGTTAAAATGATCCTTATAAACTGATCATTAGTGCTCCTTGAGAAAAGGCTTATAAATTAAGCATAATGAATGGCATCACGCAGTTTGGGATGCATTGGATTACTTGGAGGCCTTTTCATAGCTTTTTCATTCTCAAATGTTGTCACAATATGGAAAATTGAGCTAGTTTAACATCGGCATTTAATTCGTGACGTTTTGAACTCTAAATCAAAAGTTACAAAAGATTGGGTGCGTACATGTCAAGTTGATCGGCCTGTGAAAATGATCATTCTAAACTGATCATTGGTCCTCCTTGAGTAAAGGCATATAAATGAAGGATAATGCATGACATCACGCATTTTTGGATACATTGCATTCCTTGGAGATTCTGTAGTAGCACTTTTAGTCTCAAATGTTCTCACAATATGAAAAATTGATCAAGGTTAATGTGGGTGTTTGATACAAGCCTCGATTCAAGGCTTATATACGCGTGGGCTGTTTGGAGAAGGTTAGGTGAGAAACTCGACCTTAGACTTCTTCGATAGGGGATTTTGAGTTGGTATTCGATGGAGGGGTGAAGTGAACCACACGAGGGATGATGAACCTCGTGATAAATCACAAACTTAGAGCTAGGAGGGCTGGTCTCAACTAGGTTCTAAGCGCACAAGATTCTTAGAGAGAAAACTTGTTGGAAAAAAGTTCTACTTTATTAATATCAAAAAGGTTGTCGAACTACAATGCTGGAAGGAGCCTTATTAATATGCTCGACAGCTTGACCTTCTAGGGTCGACCCAAATAAAAAAGGAAAAACTTACAAAAGTGCACAAAGGAAAAGATACAAAAGTGTATGTATAATCGATAAAGGACCTATTCCTAAAATGTCTTTGACTCAATAAAGTAAATATTCTAGATCCTACCCTGCAAAATAGAAAGAGGCATATATTCGAATTGAAACTTACCTTAACTTACCTCATGGCCAAGAAATGGAAAGTGGCCGTCCTTGTGGCATGCACGCGCCTTGCTCCTAGTCTTCATCTTGGAGTAGGGTTAAAAATCTTTGGGCCCTGACCTCTCTTGCCACTAAAGCCCAAGTCTCTGATGTCCCTTGTGTTGTTGAGAAGCCTTTGGACTCTACTTTGCTCTTCTGGCCCATTGTCCTTAGCTGATCTTCCTCTAGGAGTTTGTCGACGCATAAGCTGAATTTGTGGAAGAGTGCCCTTGATCTGCTTCTTGTCATTGCTCCTTGAGGTACCACTGGTGTAGATACTTCCTCTAGGTGCATGCCCTGGAGCTGGTAGCTCATTTGGTCCGAGTCCTCTTGTGTAGAAGTGGAAATGCGCATGTACTCGGCTGGATCGGCTGTACCGGCTGGATTGTGCGAGGTACTGGCCGGAATGCCTTCAGGACCGGCCAAGTTGATCCCGGAGTTGGCGGCATCACCAGAGGGACCGGCGGTGTCATCCACGTCACCACCAAGTGTGCCGGAAGCTTGGGCCTCTCCGCCGGCAATGCTGGTTGCTCTGGTCCTTGTGGTCGAGGGTCCGGCGGTACTGCTTGGGCCGGCAGGCGTGCCAGATGGTCCGGCTGTCTCGGGCAAGCTTCCTGGTCGGCCAGTCTGGTCTCCTGGCTGGATGTACGACCTGATGTCCTCATCATTCCCTCCCTCTTCAGTAGGTTTTGTCCTCAAAACTGGTTCATCTGCATGGAAAGGGGCTAAGTCAGTAACATTGAACGTATTGGACACATTAAACTCACCTGGGAGCTCGATCCGGTAGGCGTTGTTGTTGATCCTCTCGAGCACTCTGAATGGTCCATCTCCTCTTGGTGCTAGCTTGGAACTCCTTAGGTTTGGGAACCTCTCCTGCCGTAGGTGTAGCCACACCCAATCGCCTGGTTGAAAGATCACCTCCTTTCTTCCCTTGTTGGCATGAGTCACGTA
>JAENJI010001863.1:0-25001 GCA_018901935.1 Pugionium cornutum | reverse complement strand
GCTTATAAATGAAGCATAATGCATAATGCATAACATCATAGAGGTTGGGATACATTGGATTACTTGGAGGCTTTTTCGTAGCTCTTTCAGTCTCAATTGTTGTCACAATGTTGAAAATTGAGCTAGCCTAACATGTCATTTTGAGCTCGAAATCAAAAGTTAAAGACGATTTAGTGCAGAAATGTCAAGTCGATCAGCTAGTTAAAATTATCTTTCTAAACTGATCATTGGTGCTCGTTGAGTAAAGGCGTATAAATGAAGTATAATGCATGTCATCACAGAATTTGGAATAGATTGAACTACTTGGGAGCTTTTTCGTGATTATTTAAGTCTTAAATTTTGTCACAATATAAAATATTGAGCTAGCTAAATGTGGGCTTTGGATTCGTGTCATTCTAAGCTCTAAATCGAGAGTTACGGACGATTTTGTTGGTATATGTCAAGTTGATCCGCCAGTTAACGTGATCATTCTAAGCTGATCGTTCTAATTTGATCGCTTGTGCTCCTTGAGTAAAGGCTTATAAATGAAGCATAAAGCATGGCATCACGCAACTTAGGAAAGATTGGATTACTTGAACGCTTTATGGTAGCTGTTTCAGTCTCAAATGTTGTCACAATATAGAAAATTGAGCTAGCTTAACGTGGGTGTTTGATTCGTCTCATTCTAAACTCTAAACCAAGAGTTACGGACGATTTAGTGCATATATTTCAAGGTTATTGGCCAGTTAAATTGATCTTTCTAAGATGATCATTGGTGCTCATTGAGCAAAGGTTTACAAATGAAGGCTAATGCTTGGCATCACAAAATTGAGATAGATTTGATTACGTTGAGGCTTTTTATTTGCCATCTCGGTGTTAAATTTTGTCACAATATAGATAATTGAGCTAGTTTAACTTGGCATTGGATTCATGTCATTCTAACTCTAAATCAAAAGTTACAGACGATTTAGTGCAAACATGTCAAGTTGATCGGATAGTTAAAATTATCATTCTAAACTAATCATTGGTGCTCCTTTAGTAAAGGCTTATGAAGGAAACATAATGCATAGCATCACACAGTTTGGGATATATTGGATTAGTTGAAGGCTATGTGGTAGCTCTTTCACTCTCAAATGTTGTCACAATATAAAACTGAGTTAGTTTAATGTGGGCATTGGATTCGTGTCATTCTGAACTCTTAATCGATAGTTACAGATGATTTACAGCATACATGTCAAGTTGATCTGCTAGTTAAAACGATCACTCTAAACTGATCATTGGTGCCTAAATGAAGCGTAATGTGTTGCATCACGTAGTTTAGCATACATTAGATTACTTGAAGGCTTTGTAGTAGCTCTTTCAGTTTAAAATGTTGTCACAATATGGAAAATTTTCTAGCTTAACGTAGGCGTTGGATTCGTGTAATTCTGAACTCTAAATCAAAATTTAGGGACGATTTAGTGGGTCTATGTCTTGTTGATCAGCTTGTGAAATGATCATTCTAAACTGATAATTGGTGCTACTTGAGTAAAGGCTTATGAACGAAGCATAATGCATGGCATCACGTAGTTTCGGATACATTGGATTACTTGATGGTTTTAGGTAGCTCTTTCAGTCACAAATGTTGTCCACAATATAGAAAGTTGAGCTAGCTTAACGTGGGCGTTGGATTCGTGTCATTCTGTACTCTACATCAAAAGTTACAGACGATTTATTACGTACATGTCAAGTTGTGTGGCCTGTTAAAATGATATATCGATACTGATCATTGGTGCTCATTGAGTAAAGACTTATAAATGAAGCGTAATACATTGCAACGTGCAGTTTTGGATACATTGGATTACTTGGAGGCTTTTACGTAGCTTTTTCAGTCTCAAATGTTGTCACAATATGGAAAATTGAGATAGCTTAACGTGAGCGTTGGATTAGTGTCATTTTGAGCTCTAAATCAAAACTTAAAGATGATTTAATGCGGACATGTCAAGTTGATCAGCTATTTAAATGATCATTCTAATCTTATCATTGGTGCTTATTGAGTAAAGGAGTATAAATCAGGAATAATTCATGGCATCACACAATTTGTGATAGATTGGATTACTTGGACGTAGCTCTTTCAGTTTCAAATATTGTCACAACATGGAAAATTGAGCTAGCTTAACATGAGCATTGGATTCATGTCATTCTTAACTCTAAATCAAACGTTACGGACAATTTAGTGCGGACATGACAATTTCATCGGCTAGCTAAATTAATCATTCTAAACTGATCATTCTAAACTGATCAATAGTGTTACTTGATTAGAGGCTAATAAATGAAGAATAATCCATGGTATCACGCAGTTTAGGATAGATTGGATTACTTGAAGGCTTTGTGGTAGCTGTTTTATTCTCAAATGTTGTCACAATATAGAAAATTGAGGTAGCTTAACGTGAGCATTGGTTTCGTGTCATTGCGAACTCTAAATCAAAAGTTACGGACGATTTAGTGCAGACATGTCAAGTTGATCGGATAGTTAAATTAATCTTTCTAAGATGATCAGTGGTGCTCAATGAGTAAAGGTTTACAAATGAAGCATAATGCATGACATCATGCAGTTTGTGATAGATTGGATTACTTGAAGGATTTGTGGTAGTTGTTTCAATTTCCACAACAAGAAAACAAGGCCTTTGCGACCGCTTTGAGACTGTGTTTGTGACTACTTTGCGACTGAATTTTAGTAACAAATTTTACGACTACTTTGCCTCTACATATGTGGTTCCAAAAACCTTAGTCGCAAATTAGTCACAAAATTTTGTGACTGATTTACGACCACAGTGGAAGACGTGCTCGCAAATTAGTAACAACTATTTACGACGGATTTGCGACCACGTTATATCTTCAATCGCAAATCAGTCGCAATTATTTGTGACTGATTTGCGAATACATGTAAATTTTACAAAAAATAGTCACAAAAATGTGGGAGTGATTTGTGATTAATTTGCGACTTTACCCAAATTAGTTAAAAACAATAATAAGTAATTAACATATTTTGAAATTAATTAAATTGAATATAATTTTTAATAATAGTTTTAAAATATTTTGTTTAAATAAAATGTTTTGTAATTATAAATATTAATATAATTAAATAATAATAAATTTATTAATTAATTATTTTAAAAAATAAAAGGAAATTATAAAAAAAATAAAAAATTTTATTTAAACATTTAAATTAAAAAAAAGATGAAAAAAAAAATTTATTGTTTGGCGGCGGAAATTAAAAATTGGATGGCGAAAATGCTGGTACAGTGCTTGACGGTTCACCTGCGCCATCGTTATCCTGCATAAAATAGGCGAAAGCGGAATCCATCCGTTGGAAATATCCGACGAGCATTTTGTTTTCTTTTTAATCTCCAAGTTGTTAATTGTCTTTTGGTTTTCTTTTTGGACTTCCTGCATCCTCCGATTTGCTTCCAACATGTGCACATTTTGTTCTTCAATACGCATGTTGATTGCGTTTTGTTCTTTTATTCGTCGCTACGCGGCTAAGAGTTGATCCTAAATCACAACAAAGTCGGAGGTAGTGGATTGGAAGCCACTATGCCTACCTGACCCGTGCATGCAGTTCATGCTACCGAGTCCGTAACGATGGCCTCGGTCATCCGCAACGGAAGATTACAAAATATTAATAAAAAAATTAGAATAATTATATTTAACTTAGTACATTAAAAAAAATTATTTAAAACATTTTTTACCTCAATGAGGATCTCATTCTTCTCATCTTGGTCAACTCAATTCGCAGGGGAGTACCGTCGGACGTTTCTGTTGTATTGACCTCCACGATCGCCATCTTTTCTTATATGTTTCATTCGTATACTTCACAGGTTTGTTTAGCTTTCAAATCCACATACGAACCAACCTACTGAGTGTGAGTCTTTATAACAACCTCACCAATTGAGACCGGTTGTCCCAAATTATTTTTCTAAACATATTTTGAATTAAACTATTAATAAATAACAATTAAATTTTAATTTTGATTGAAGTATTTTAAAGTACTTACTATTTCCTGTTGGATATGGATGTAAGATTTCTGGCCTGACAAATGTTTGTGCTGACCAAAGCCATCCTAAGAGAAGTTACGGTTATTAGAGGATTTGCTACTACTCTTGTTTGACATTTCTGTTTCCCATTAGTTTGTCATTGTTTTGTACGGACTCGGGAAAATCCACCTGCAACGTTTGCCGGCTCTATAAACAGTGCTCACCATCCCTTTCATCCGTCTTACACTAACGGAGTCAAACTCCTTTCGTACCACTAGGGTGATCATAGGATCCCAGGTATACGATTGCTTGGAATTTTAAAATATATTATTACATTTAGTAATTATTAAATGAGTTAATTAATTGTATATACAAAATTGAGACCGAAATTTGTAATCTATACAAAACTTTCAAAAACTCGTTTCACTGTAGCAAAGTCGCATGTATTTTACGAAACACTCCTTCATTTTGGACACGTCATCGCTAACAACAGGAGAAACAATACAAGAAATGATTACCTATAGATATTGTAGCACACTGTAGAGGATATCATGTACAGATTACGGTATCCTTAGGCGGGCGCATTAAATGCAAGATCTATGCAGATATTTCGGGATATATATAGCAGATGTATATGGTGTACATATAGGTTATTTATATTGTTAGCCAATTATATAAAGGTTTATCAGCTTTTCCAAATCACCATTGTCAACTGTACAAAGCGCAGTGTAAAAAACAAAAAGAGCACGATTGGAAGAAGAGCAACAATCATTCATACCTAGGTCAACAGTACTGATGATTGTTAATATTTTAGAAGTTATTGGGGTCGTTATACTCTATTAACTACTCCTGTTAAGATGCATCCATTAATGTATTTGTTTCCATAAATGTGTCGACTTCTTAGCGTTTACTCAACATTTATTCATGATTTCCAAATATTTTTAGCTGTGTACGAGATTTTTTTAACCGAAAACAGTTGTGAGTATTGTTTTCTACTTTACATGCCGGAGATGATGCGACTGGTAAGTTTAATCCGAGGGGTTTCGGAAAAGGGAGAAAATGGCGTATGGGAGTTCATTGTCGAGGGCGATAATCAAAGCTGCGGTGTAATGTTTCATGAAAATCACACTTTTACGAGTCTGGTGGAATTACTTCGGACCCGTTGTAACATCGACATCCACACGCCCATGATATTGACTTACCAATACCTGGAATGGATGTTGGTACCAAGCGGATCAAGCCCAGCTTCTACGGATATCACCTCTGATGAAGATGTAACATTGTTCATGGCGGTCCGCATAGAGTACGAGGAGTGAGCTATCTGTGTTACCATAGGTTTGTTTGTAGTTGAGCGATACAAATTTCAGAAATGAGGTAACTTTTTCACTGGGGGTAACTCGCGAAAGTTACAAGAGTTAGAGAGGGCTTTGGATAACCAAACAATAAGTTACCGCGGTAAACATTTTATTAATTGTGCTTAATTCAAGATTTCATAGAAGTGTGTTATTAACGTTGTTTTATTTTATGGAATTTAGGTTTGCTGGCTGACGGCATTATACATTGCAGTCAGAGGGTACTCGAAGAGATATACACTGAAGAAGAAATGAGAGTTCTTAATAAGGTACATGTGGCATTATCCGGTTTGGACGGCGTTGACCCTTGATTTAGAGCAACCGAGAATATTGAATCCTCTTCAAGCTCTTCCGAGGATTTCGTACAAGAAGAAGAGGAGGACGAAATATGTGGTGACGAATTAGTATTGTTGGAATGTGAGGAAGATATCGGAACCATGACCCAAGGTGTTTAAACGTCTCTGGAAACATTATATCACACCGATATTATTATATAGGGCTGTGTAATATAATTTACTACCACTTAAATAATTATTATCGGTAATTTTATGTGAGCAACTGTAGACTAACAAGTTCTGTTATCATTAGTGGCGACTACTATTGTAGCAAGCTATTGTTCAACAAAACATGCACAGACACTTATGCGATCAACCGATATATCAACACAAAATAAAGAGAATGCAAAAATTGGAGAGGTTGTGGAAGAGGGTTACTTAAATATAAAATTTGGTGCTCCAAGTGGATTAACCAAATTCCCTTTTCCAGACAATGAACCTTGCGATGATTCAGCTTCCGAAGGTTAAATTTACTATTACAATTGGTGTAGAGTATTTTAGACACTATAGTAAACATTTTTTATATCACTATTGACAATACTTTGCATTACTGTAGACAATACAATTTATGTTTACTGCAAATAATAATATTAACCGGATTTGCAAATTGCAGATGAAAACATTAACAATGTAGAGGATGAAATTTATGTGAACATTGTTTTCCGGGACCAAGAAGCATTCAAGTTACATATGGCACTTTACGCTCTTAATCAAAAGTTCCATTATCGTACTACGCGTTCAAGTCCGGATATGGTCACACTTGAGTGCAGTGGGAGAGGGTGTCCTTGGCGTGTGTATGCGATAAGAATTTCAGGATCGGGATGGTATCAAGTTCGTAAAGCTACTTTAGATCATCTATGTACCGTGGACGACAGAGGTGGATACCATCGGTTAGCAACTTCATCAGTTATAGGCGGTATGATGAGGTCGAGGTATACGGGATGGGGTTCCTGACCAAAACCAAATGAAGTACAAGAGATGATGAGAAAAGATAATGAGTTACTATACCATATTGGAAAGCTTGGAGGTCACAAGAAGTAGCAATGGATTTTGCTAAAGGATCAACAGGTGCATCGTACCGATTGTTACCATCATATCTACAGCAAATGGCTCATGCAAACCCAAATTCTATCATGGCACTAGAGACATCATGCGACAAGGGTGTTGGGCAACAATTCAAGTACCTGTTCTTCGCAGTAGGAGCTAGTATGTGTAAGGTGATAATCATCGACGGCACCCACCTGAAAGGTAAGTACGCAGGCTGTTTATTAACAGCTAGTGCTCAAGATGGAAATTATTAAATTTATCCGTTAGATTTCGGAATTGTTGACTGAGAGAAAGGCAAATCTTGGGAGTGGTTCTTCCGGAAATTAGAAAGTTTTATTCCGGATGAGCAGGAGACAGTTTTTGTATGTGATCTACACAATTCAATCTTAACAGGTTTACACATGGTAATATATTTTTACTTCTTTGCTAGTTTGCTTGTTTAATTTACAGCCTTATTGAAATTTGCAACAGTGTAATATAAATCTTAAACGTAACTTAAAATATTAGCGTGAAACAAAATTTGTTATCTGTAAAACATAGGTGAAATTACACATTTGTTAGCTTGATAATTAGTTTATTTCACAGAAATAGAGAAAAAAATTTATCTGCTAATATAAATTGTTACCGTATCAAAATATGTTACCGTGAATCTAACCGAGTTACCTGTTACTTATAGGTGTATCACAACAGTAGCCACTACACTTGTATTATGCATCTCCAATGAAACGTCCAGACCGCATTCAAAAAAACACCAAGCCTATCTAGTGTCCAGAGCCGCACGGGCGTAAAATTTACCAGAGTTCTATTCTCATTTCATTGAGATAAAAGAACTCGACATTAATTGTGCGGGTTATATCTTGGATGTCAGGTTAGAGCATTGGGCACGTTCATATTTCAGGGGATCAAGGTACAATATAATGACGAGCAATGTAACACAATCTTTGAATGCAGTATTAAGTGAAGCCCGATTATTTCCCATTATCCCTTTTATCGAATGCATAAGATCAACCTTAACCTTTTGGTTTTCAAAAAGACGAGATGCTTCTAGCGGGATTACGAGTACGCTCATGCCCGAAGTGCCGGAAATAATCACCAAGAATTTTAAGAAGTCAACTGCTTTCGATGTTTGTCGAATAAACACACACGAATTTGAGATTGGATCGCACCATGTCGACCTACAAGAAATAATTTGTTCTTACGGTGAGTTTCAAATTCATAAGAATCCTTGTGCACATGCAGTGGCTGCAGTAGTGCGAACCAAGGTGAGGATGGACTCACTAGTTTGCCAGGAGTTATCATCTGCAAATTGGAAGCTGGCATATGCAGGAAGTGTTTACCTTGTACTGGCTGTTGTGAATACTTATCAGCTCGGTGATCCCCTTTCTAAATTGAACTTGTTCCCACCAGCAACAAGGCGCCCCCCGGGACGACCACGTAAACAGCGTATCTTCTCGCATGGGGAGTTCAAAGTAAAAATGTTCAGAGTAAAACAATTTTTTATCGTCTAACAAAATTGTTAAATAATTTCATATCATCCACCATTATTGTTACCTGTTATACAATGCTAATTCATCCCAACGACTTTGCTTTGATTAAGGGAGGAGTGAAGAGGTGTTTTACCGTATGTAGTCAATGTGATGGTTTCGGTCATAACTGTGCCACATGCAAAATGCCTATGTGATGTGGGTAGTGACGTAGTTGGAAGGGCAATGAGGCGATGGATATTTTGTTATGTTTTGCAGTCATGGTGATGTGGGTCATTTGGGGTGATCAATTTTTCATGTCCATATTGTTTTATATTAATCTACTTTAAACCTAGAAGACTGAACTGTATCGACCGTTTGTACGCCTTGTTAAAAAAATAAGTTTGCCCTTTCAAAGTAATGCAACTAAAAATTTTGGTCTATAACAATAGTTGAAACATTCATTTGTTTCTATTTCCAATGCATCTAAATTTTTTGACTCAAATAATAGTTGTACCTTTCATTCCAATGACATATGAGTGCATTGTCCGATTTGTTTACCAAATAAAATTGAACTTTGGGAATTCGTAATTTATATCGATTTCTCATAAAACGAATAAATAACATGAACTCGAAGCAATTAACGTGAAAAAAAGAATATTTTGTTTGGATGATAGAACTAAAGATCACATCTATTTTAAGAACGTATAAAATGAACGCTTTCTGTATGAAGTGATAACATAGATATCTTAATAAACTATAGCAGAATAGAGACATTGGTAAAGTCATTTGGTGGTACAAAGAAACACGAAGAAAGTTCATAAGTAACCGATACTAAACATCATAAAATCCATTGAAGTTTTCAATTCCCATCAACAAATTCATTGTAAAACATAGCAAGTCGTTTCGATTCCATTGGAACATCTTCCGGTCTGATACATTTGCAACCTTCGAAGCCAATAATCGCATACCCTGTACAAGAAACAACAAAGTGACAGCAGAATCAACGTGTGCTCCATTTTGTGGAATGCCGTTCGGTCTAACCATTGAATACGGTTTAGTCTGATGAACTAGTTGCTAGTACGGGATCCCTTTTAGAACATACGGCAGCATGTGTGCTATCTGGCTGAGATCCTTCTTGATGAGGCTGTCAGTACGGAATGCAATGTTGCAATCGAGAACATATATAGTTGTTGATCCAAAATCAATGCAAACTCCTACCCAATGTTGCTTGTCAAAGTTAAATGGAAAATATATGCGATCCAGTACAGTTTGTGGTGCGGTCTCAGGTTTGAAATACACCAACAACTCATCCGGAAACTTGAAATGACCCCTGTCCTTTATTGCAATCCGAGTAAATTTCATGCACTGTTTCATAATAAGGGCCACAAAATTGTATCAAAAAATGCAATCATGGGGTTCGTTGTTGGCTCCCTCGAAAACACTATTTGTGTGTAATGCATAAGCGCATCGAACATCAACAAACAACAAAAGATGTTCATCACAGTTGTATGAGACATGAAAAAACATAGGAGTGTATTTCTTATAGATTACTTTTGCAGACATTGGTTTCACCCTCGCGGCTATATCCAAAATGTCTTTGTTGTTGATGATCTTGCCGTTGCCCAAATTTATGTTACTGCATAGATAATTTAAAATATAAAGGGTAACCAAAAAAAACATGATATTCAAATCTGTATTGGTGTAAGAAATCTACTGAATGATAACCGGGTGTAATACTTACAGCTTTTTTTCACAGTGGATTGAATCTGCACAAATTTCACCGGGTAATCGAAAATCGGATCTACGCCAATCAAAACCATATTGGGCTTGGTCACCATAACTCCCATCCGGTTGTCACATTGGAAATCTTTCATTGCACTGGGTGCGGTCCGTTGTCTTTTACTCGTCCTTACCTCCTGACCACCGGCATCCGGTACATCTGGAATTGCAAGGGCATCATCTCCTGGGTTAGTTTCCTCATTGTGTGCATCAGCGTCGTCTTTCTCAATCCTTGTTTCTTCTTGCGATAATCCAAGCGAGAATGATCGGATCCTTGCCTGTATAGATCATTGGTTTATGATCCCTGTTATAGTTTTCAACAAGGGCTTCCAAGTGGGGAAATTACGGGAATATACCAACGCACCTTCTCGGTTTCTTCTTGTGTGGCAGTCATGGATTGAACCAGAGTTTGATTCCCATGAACAGCTTCCTATTAAATAAAACAACCACGAATACACATATAAAAATATTCAAATGCAAATGAAGAAACCCAATTTGAAATATATAGATACATACTTCATCATCGCCTTCTACATTAAGCGAACTGAGTATGGCGTTGATTGCGTCATTAGCTTCCGATTCAGTTCTTGTTAACTTGTTATGTGTGTGTCTCAACATTATACAAACAGTACTATTGTCGACATTGTTGTTCCTCCGTAGATCGTCAAAATTGGGTTCCCCAACACCTTTTCCTGCAAATTTCACAATACTTTCGTGAATGGATGACATAAGATCATCCTGCATTTTTGAAACCTTCTCATCAATAGCTTTCTTGATTATGCCGCTTAGCCCAGACACTGAATCCTCAAGAGCTTTAACCTTCTCAACCACTTGTGTGAACTTTGTATCTATGATACGAACCTCGTCTTTAAACTTCGTAACAATGACATCCGCAATACATTGCACATCTACCTGAGCAGTTAATTGTGATTGACTAGAACTGGAAGGTTGCCGAGATTCAACAATCGGCCTCTTCTCCTTGGATTTTTCCTTCCTCTCTTTCTTCTCCTTCTCTTCGTCTCGCATCCTACCCAAATCCGCCTCCGTAACTCCGCCTACAAACATGTCTTTCGAGAACTAAAAATTCTCGCCAATCAACTTAACCATATTGTTAACCTTCTCATCCTCCTCGTCATTGGACCATCCAAGATCCGACTCATTTATAGGGACCGGACCAGAATCAGCTATGATGCAATCGACAGAAACCTGCAAAAAAAAATAGAATGATAAGTGAATAGTTACATGTTATCCGATACATATATAATTATAGTTGTCTATCTCTATGATATGGAACGTATCGTATAATTTAGAGTGCTAACACGTCATATACCTGATAATAACTTATATAACAATGTAAGAATTCAGTAATTAGCATCCCTATTCAACATCCGCTGTAAATGATTCATTGAATTTCAGTGGAATGTGTACAAACACCTGTCCTTTGTCATCAAGAACCAACGCAATCCCCGGTGTCAAACTCAGTTTCTTTTTCTTCGCTTGGTTTGTTGGCATTCTGGTGTTATCCGCATCCCCACCATCACTTTCGGTGTCGGATGAGGATGACTCATTAACTTGGACAGATTCATTAAGTGTTGGAACAACTTCTAAAATAAGAAGTTGTATAGAATGGAAAAAGCCTTGAATGGCTAGTGTACTCCGAGATAGCACCAATAAATCACGCTTCTTGATGCTGGATACCACAAGGTCGAAAGCCAATCTACCCCATGGATATTCAAAAAAGGAGTCAAGCTCTCGAATAAGTTCCACGTTCGTCTTGTTGATTTTCGGTATGTGAGATCGGGGAACCAGAACTGATGCAGTAATTGCAAGAGAAGCATATTTAATCCGGAAATCTTTATCCATCACTGTTTTCTTCTTGAGCATATTTATCGCGAGATCGACGGTGCATGTTTGAAGATTGCCGAAGAGGATTGGCCAATATGGTTTCTCCTTAATAGGGTGCTTTTTCTTCTCCTTCGACCTACCGGGAAACTTGCTGCATGGAAGTCCAGTGATGATTGCAAATTCTCGGAGTGAAAATCTCATTGGTTTTCCGGCAAACAAAAACCAAATCTCATGCTTTTGGATACTTTAAGTTGACGGGTAATAATAAATTGCCCAAAGCTTCCCGAGTAGGACGGTTTTTCAGTAGTTCCAATAACTTGACCAAATTGCAATTTGCAAAGGAATTCAACCTCTTCATTCGACAATGCACTAAGGATAGCATCTATTCTTTTGTTTTGTGATACGAGTTTACCCTTTCTCCAACTGGTTCGTTACCGGCAGCAATTAGGCGTTCTGGTAATTGCGATTCTAACTCCTGAATATAAACAGTAATTGTATCGCTTAGGTAAAACCTACACTAGGCTCATGCATGCTTTGCAAAATTTAAAATTGGAGAGGGTATTGAGAAGGTTACCATTTCTGTTCGCTGAGAAGACATTAGAGCCTAATTTTTCTTCCAATTTTTACCAAGTAATGGTGGCGAAATCCAAATTTACAGGCAAAATATGTTTCGGCTAAGCGACGCGATTTTTGGTAAAAGTCGGTTTGAATTTTGTTTAGAAAAATTGCATGCAGTTTTTATAGAAAATGAGATTGATAAACTAAAGAGATACATGAAGACGAAGTTGAGAGACGAAGGTGAGAAATTCAATTATTTTTTTAAAAATCTGTTTCTCTCCGGAAATAAAAGATATATCTGTAAATGCTTGAGGTTTTCTCTTTCTTCATAATATGCATGCACGCTTTACTGATAGCGTATCCAAGAAAGATCATAGCTACATCAGTATAGCGGTATAGGTACATAGTGGTATCACCTGGTTTTCGAAATATGTACAGTGTAAAAAATGCTAAACTGATAGATTGCAAATTAAGTGCAACAGTTATGATATACACCGCAAATTCTCTTATCAAATAAAAATATTTTTTAAAAAAAATTTACTTACCGCAAATTCGATGAAGTATTTTTCTTGGCGTTTAGCTGGTACGATCGTCCAACTGTAGTATGGGTCATCAAATTTATTTTTCAAATTTTTTGAAATTTGATGGGTTATTGCCCTTTTTTCCATGTCAAACCTAATATTTTTAATATGTTAAAGTTTTTATATTTCAAATAAATTTTAATAAATTTAATATATTTAATTTAAATTAAATAAATTTAAAAGAAATAATTTTATAATTCTTACCACGTCGTGTTTGGGGCCGACACTCGAGACAGCACTGTGAGGTACTCGTCCCACCACGGTGTTTGTAACAAACTATCTAAAGTGATAGTTTGTTCCTCCATTTCGGTTTCCGAAGACCAAACCTCTTCCTCTTCATGCTCCTCTGATTCTCAAAACCGATTAGATGGTTCGGTTTCAAGAACCATGTGAGGAGTGAAGGTATTCTGAGGTGGTAGGTGGGATACCGCTCTAAAAGCAGCGGGTGAGGGGTTCAAAATGGCCGAAGAGTTACCACGGTCGGGAGACGCTGGGATTTGTCGTCTTTCACGATCACTTATCGACCTACCGTTACTTGCCACTAGGTTTGAAGTGTTTGAAGTGTTGGAAATTGGATAAGAGTTTTTTTATAGGAGTTTAGAAATTTAGGAAAGTTTGAAGTGTGAGAATGAGGGAAAATTGGTCACGTTTTTATAGATTTGTTTTACGACCACACATGTGGTCGCAAATCAGTCGCAAGATTGCGACGATTTGCTACCACCAATTAATTTGGTGGAAATCGAAAAGTCTCTAAAATTTCAAGAATTTTTGGTACCCACCAAATGCATTAGGGACCGCAAATCAGTCGCAAATTCAATGAATTCACATGTGGTCGCAAATCCATCGCAAATCAGTCGCAAATATGCGACTGATTTGCGACCATCTCTGAATTCGGTGGGAGTTGAAAATTTTCAAGAATTTTCATCTCCCACCATTTTACAGGGTGGTCGCAAATCAGTCGCAAATTTGCGACCGATTTGCAACCACGTTTTATTTTATTGTCTATAATCTGGTTTTTCCTTTGTGGTCGCAAATCAGTCGCAAAATTGTGACTAATTTGCGACCACGTGTAATTTTTGTGACGAATTTGCCATCACATTCCTAGTGTAGGGCCAATATGGTGGCAAAGTAGTCACAATTAATACCCCAAAACCCTAAATTATATGATTTTGTGAATACATTGAATTATATAAGATTGATAACATCATTAGAAGTTGTATAAACTTCAATTAGTGGATTACTTCGAGGCTTTGTCGTAGCTCTTTTAGACTCAAATGTTATCACAACATGGAAAATTTAGCTAGTTTAACGTGGGCAGTGGATTAGTGTCATTTTGAGCTCTAAATCAAAAGTTAAAGACGATTTAGTGCGGACATGTCAAGTTGATCAGTTATTTAAATGATCATTTTAAATTGATCATTGGTGCTCATTGAGTAAAGGAGTATAAATGAGTAATAATTCATGGCATCACACAATTTGGGATAGATTGGATTACTTGGAGGCTTTTTGGTAGCTATTTTTAATAATATAGAATATTTAGCTAGCTAAACATTGGCGTTGGATTTGTGTCATTTTGAACTTTAAATCAAAAATTGCGGATGATTTAGTGTGCACATGACAAGTTGATGGGCCAGTTAAAGTGATCATTCTAAACTGATCATTAGTGCTACTTGATTAAAGGCTTATAAATGAAGTATAATGCATGACATCATATAGTTTAGGATAGACTGGATTACTTGAAGGCTTTATGGTAGCTGTTTTTGTCTAAAATGTTGTCACAATAATGAAAATTGAACTAGCTGAACGAGGGCATTGGATTCGTGTCATTCTGAAATCTAGATCAAAAGTTACGGACAATTTAGTGTGTATATGTCAAGTTGATTGGCCAGTTAAAATGATCATTCTAAACTGATCATTGGTGCTCTTTGAGTAAAGGCTTATAAATGAAACACAATTCTAGGCATCACGTAGTTTCGGATTCATTGGAATATTTGAAGGCTTTGTGGTAACCCTTTCACTCTCAAATGTTGTCACAATATAGAAAGTTGACCTACCTTAAAGTGTGTGATGGATTCGTGTCATTCGGACCTCTAAATAAAAAGTTACAAACGATTTAATGCGTACATGTCAATTTCATCGGGCAGTTAAAATGATCATTCTAAATTGATCATTGGTGATCATTGAGTAATGACTTATAAATAAAGCGTTATGCATTGCATCACGTAGTTTGGGATACATTGGATTACTTGGAGGCTTTGCCGTAGCTCCTTAAGTCTCAAATGTTGTCACAATATGGAAAATAGAGCTAGCTTAACGTGGGCGGTGGATTAGTGTCATTTAGAGTTCTAAATCAAAAGTTAAAGATGATTTAGTGCGGAAATGTCAAGGTTCTCAGCTAATTAAATGATCATTTTAAACTGATCATTGGTGCTCATTGATTCATGGCATCACAAAATTTGGGATAGATTAAATTAGTTGGAGGCTTTGTCATAGCTATCTCGGTCTTAAATTTTTTAACAATAAAAACATTGAACTAGCTGAACGTGGGGGTTGGGTTCGTTTCATTCTGAAATCTAAATCAAAAGTTATAGACGATTTAGTGCAGACATGTAAACTTGATCGGTCATTTAAAGTGATCATTCTAAATTGATCATAGGTGCCCATTCAGTCAAGGCTTATAAATGAAACATAATGCTTGGCATCACACAGTTTGGGATTTATTGCATTACTTTGAGACTTTGTCTAGCTATTTCATTCTGAAATGTTGTCACACTATGGAAAATGAGCTAGCTTAACGTGCGTGTTAGATTAATGTCATTTTGAGCTCTAAATAAAAATTTAAAAAAGATTTAGTGTGGACATGTCAAGTTGATAAAGTAGTTGAAATGATCATTTTAAATTGATCATTGCTGCTCATTGAGCAAAGGCATATAAATGAAGTATAATGCATGTCATCACGCAGTTTGGGATACATTGGATTACTTGGAGGCTTTGTCGTAACTCTCTCAGTATCAAATGGTTTTACAATATGGAAAATTGTGTTAGCTTAACGTGGGCATTGGATTCATGTCATTTTTTTAGCTATAAATCAAAATTTAAAGAAGGTTTTGTGCGGACATGTCAAGTTGGACAGCTAGTTAAAATGATCTTTCTAAGCTGATTTTTGGTGCTCAATGAGTAAAGGTGTATAAATGAAGCATAATGCATGGATCACGCACTTTGGGATAGACTGGATTACTTGTAAGCTTTCTCATAACTATTTTGATTTTAAATATTCTCACAATATAGAAAATGGAGCTAGCTTGACGTGGGCGTTGGATTAGTGTAATTTTGAACTCTAAATCAAAAGTTACAGACATTTTAATGCGGACATGTCAAGTTAATCGGTCAATTAAAATGATCATTCTAAACTTATCATGGGTGCTACTTGAGTAAAGGCTTATAAATGAAACATAATGCTTGGCATCAAGCAGTTTGAGATACATTGGATTACTTGAAGGCTTTGTTGTAGCTCTTTCAGTCTCAAATGTTGTCACAATATAGAAAATGCAGCTAGTTTACCGTGGGCGTTGGATTTGTATCATTCTGAACTCTAAATCAAAAGTTACGAACAATTTAGTCCGGACATGTCAATTTTATCGGCTAGTTAAATTGATCATTTTAAACAGATCATTGGTGCTCACTGAGCAAAGGTTTAAAAATGAAGCATAATTCATGGCATCACTCATTTTGGGATATATTGGATTACATGGAAGCTTTTCTGTAGGTATTTTGGTCATAAATTTTGTCACAATATAGAAAACTGATCTATCTTAACGTGGGTGTTGGAAGCTTGTCATTCTGAATTCTAAATAAAAAATTACGGACAGTTTAGTGCGGACATGTCAAGTTGATCGGCCAGTTAAAAGTATCATTCTAAATTCATCATTTGTGCTCCCTGAGTAAAGACGTATAAACTGATTACATGAAGGCTTTTTGGTATCTCTTCCTGTCTCAAATGTTGTCACAATATAGAAAATTGAGCTAGCTTATTGTGGGGGTGGGGATATGTGTCATTCTAAACTTTAAATCAAAATTTATGGATGGTTAAGTGCATACATGTCCAGTTGAACGACCAGTTGAAAAGATCATTCTAAACAGATCATTGGTGCTCCGGAGTAAAGACTTATAAAGGAAGCATAATGTATGGCATCACACAGTTTGGGATACATTGGATTACTTGGAGGCTTTGTTGAAGCTCTTTCAGTCTCAAATGTTGTGGCAGTATGGAAAATGGTGTTAGCTTAACGTGGGCTTTGGATTTGTGTCATTTTTAGCTCTAAATCAAAAGTTAAAGAAGATTTAGTGCGGATATGTCAAGTTGATCAGTTGGTTAAAATAATCATTCTAAACTTATCATTGTTGCTCATTGAGTAAAGGCGTATAAATGAAGTATAATGCATGGCATCACACAGTTTGGGATAGATAAGATTTCTTGGAAGCTTTTTCAGCGCTTTTTCCATCTTAAATTTTATAATTATATAAAAACTTGATCTAGCGTAATGTGGGCGTTGGATTAGTGTTATTATGAACTCTAAATTAAAATTTACAGATGATTTAGTGCGGAAATATCAAGTTGATCGGCAAATTAAAATTATCATTCTAAACTAATCATTGGTGCTCCTTGAGTAAAGGCTTATAAATGAAGCATAATGCATGACATCACGCAGTTTGGGATGCATTGGATTATTTGAAGGCTTTGTGCTATCTCTTTCAGTCTCAAATGTTGTCATAGTATAGAAAATTGAGCTAGATTAACATGGGCGTTGGATTCGTGTCATTCTGAACTCTAAATCAAAAGTTATGGACGATTTAGTGCAAACATTTCAAGTTGATCAGCCAATTAAAACGATAATTCTAAACTGATCTTTGGTGCTCCTTCAGTAAAGACTTATAAATGAATCATAATGCATGGTATTATGTAGTTTGTGGTACATTGAATTACTTTGAGGCTTTTTCATAGCTCTATCAGTCTCAACTGTTGTCCCAATATGGAAAATTGTGCTTATTTAACATGGGCGTTGGATTCATGTCATTTTGAGCTCTAAGTCAAAAGTTAAAGACGATTTAGTGGGAAATTTCTAGTTGATTAGGTAGTTAAAATGATCATTCAAAACTGGTCATTGGTGACCATTGAGTAAAGGCGTATAAATGAAGCATAATGCATGTCATCACGCAGTTTGTGATACATTGGATTACTTGGAAGCTTTGTCGTAACTCCTTCAGTATCAAATATTGTCACATAATGGAAACTTCTACTAGCTTAACGTGGGCGTTGGATTCATGTCATTTTTTTAGCTCTAAATCAAAAGTTAAAGATGATTTATTACGGATATGTCAAGTTGATCAGCTAGTTAAAATAATCTTTTTAAACTCAGCATTAGTGCTCATTGAGTAAAGGCGTATAAATGAAGCATAATTCATGGCATCACACACTTTGGGATAGATTGGATTACTTGGAAGCTTTCTCATAGCTATTTCGATCTTAACTATTGTCACAACATAGAAAATTGAGCTAGCTTAACGTGGGCATTGGATTCGTATCATTTTGAGCTCAAAATCAAAAGTTACGGACGATTTAGTGTGGACATGTCAAGTTGATCGGCAAGTTAAAATTATTATTCTAAACTTATCATGGGTGCTCCTTGAGTAAAGGCTAATAAATGAAGCATAATGCATGGTATCACGCAGTTTGGGATACATTAGATTACTTGAATGATTTGTGGTAGCTCTTTCAGTCTCAAATGTTGTCACAATATAGAAAATTGAGGCAGTCTAACATGGGCGTTAGATTCCAGTCATTCTGAACTCTAAATCAAAAGTTAAAGACGATTTAGTGCGGACATGAAAATTTTATCGGCTAGTTAAATTGATCATTATAAACAGATCATTCGTGTTCATTGCACAATGGTTCAAAAATGAAGCATAATGCATGGCATCACACATTTTGGGATATATTGGTTTACTTGGACACTTTCTCGTAGCTATTTCGGTGTTAAATTTTGTAACAATATAAAAATTGAGCTAGCTTAACGTGGGTGTTGAATTTTGTCATTTAGAACTCTAAATAAAAAATTACGGCCGATTTAGTGCAGACATGTCAAGTTGATCAGCCAGTGAAAATGATCATTCTAAACTCATCATTTCTGCTCGTTGAGTAAAGGCTTATAAACAAAGCATGATGCATGACATCACACAGTTTGGGATACATTGGATTACTTGAAGGCTTTTTGGTATCTCTTTCAGTCTCAACTGTTGTCAAAATATAGAAAATTGAGCTAGCTTATCGTGGGGGTGGGGATTCATGTCATTCTGAACTCTAAATAAAAACACACAATTTGGGATATATCGGATTACTTGGAAGCTTTTTCATCTCTTTTTCGATCTTAAATTTTATCATTATATAAAATCGAACTAGCTTAACGTGGGCGTTGGATTAGTGTTATTATGAACTCTAAATTAAAAGTTATAGACGATTTAGTGCGGACACGTCAAGTTGATCGGCCAACTAAAATGATCATTCTAAACTGATCATTGGTGCTCCATGAATAAAGGCTTATAAATGAAAAATAATGCATGACATCACGCAGTTTGGGATACATTGGATTACTTGGAGGCTTTGTGCTAGCTCTTTCAGTCTTAAATGTTGTCACAATATAGAAAATTGAGCTACCTTAACGTGGGCGTTGGATTCTTGTCATTCGGAACTCTAAACTAAAGTTATGGATGATTTAGAGCAAACATGTCAAGTTGATCGGCCAGTTAAAATTATAATTCTAAACTGATCATTGCTGCTCCTTGAGTAAAGACTTATAAATGAAGCATAATGCATGGCATCACGGAATTTGGGATACATTGGATTAGTTAGAGGCTTTTTCGTATATCTTTCAGTCTCAAATGTTGTCACAATACGGAAAATTGTGTTAGCTTAACGTGGGCGTTGGATTCATGTCATTTTGAGCTCTAAATCAAAAGTTAAAAATGATTTAATGCGGAAATGTCAAGTTGATTAGCTAGTTAAAACCATCATTCAAAACTGATCAATGGTGCCCATTGAGTAAACGCATATAAATGAAGCATAATGCATGCCATCACGCAGTTTGGGATATATTGGATTACTTGGATGCTTTGTCGTAGCTCTTTCAGTATCAAATGTTGCCACAATTTGGAAACTTGTGCTAGCTTAACGTTGGCGTTGGATTCATGTCATTTTTTTGAGCTCTAAATAAAAAATTAAAGACGATTTAGTATGTACATGTCAAGTTGATCAGCTAGGTAAAATGATTTTTCTAAACTGATCATTGGTGCTCATTGAGCAAAGGTTAACAAATGAAGCATAATGAATGGCATCACGCATTTTGGGATATATTGGATTATTTGTTGGCTTTGTAATACCTATTTCGGTCTTAAATTTTGTCACAATATATAAAATTGAGCCAGCTTAACGTGGGTGTTGGATTAGTGTCATTTTGAACTCTAAATCAAAAGTTACGGACAATTTAGTGCGGACATGTCAAGTTGATCGGCCAGTTAAAATGATCTTTCTAAACTTATCATGGGTGCTCCTTGAGTAAAGGCTAATAAAAGAAGCATAATGCATGGCATCACACAGTTTGGGATACATTTGATTACTTGAAAGCTTTGAGGTAGCTCTTTCAGTCTCAAATGTTGTCACAATATAGAAAATTGAGCTAGTTTAACGTGGGCGTTGGATTCATGTCATTTTGAACTCTAAATCAAAAGTTACGGACGATGTAGTGTGGAAATGCAAATTTTATCGGGTAGTTAAATTGATCACTTTAAGCATATCATTGGTGCACATTGAGCAAAGGTTTACAAATAAAGCATAATGCATGGCATCACTCATTTTAGGATACATTGGATTACTTGAAGGCTTTGTGCTAGCTCTTTCAGTCTCAAATGTTGTCACAATATAGAAAATTGGGGTAGCTTAATGTGGGCGTTGGATTCGTGTCATTCTGAACTCTAAATCAAAAGTTACGGACGATTTATTGCGGACATGTCAAGTTGATCGACCATTTAAAATGATCATTCTAAACTCATCATTTGTGCTCTTTGATTAAAGCTTATAAATTAAGCATCATGAAGGGCATCACACAATTTGGGGTACATTGGATTACTTGAAGACTTTTTGGTATCTCTTTCAATCTCAAATGTTGTCAAAATATAGAAAATTGAGCTAGCTTGACGTGGGGGTGGGGATTCGTGTCATTCTGAACTCTAAATCAAAAGTTACGGATGGCTAAGTGCGTACATGTCCAGTTGAACGGCCAGTTAAAACAATCATTCTAAAATGATCATTGGCGGTCCTTGAGTAAAGGCTTATAAAGGAAGCATAATGGATGACATCACACAGTTCAGGATACATTGGATTACTAGCTTAACGTGGGCATTGGTTTCATGTCATTTTGAGATCTAAAACAAAAGTTAAAGTACATTTAGTGCGTACATGTCAAGTTGATCAGTTTGTTAAAATAATCATTCTAAACTGATCACTGGTGCTCCTTTAGTAAATGCTTAGAAATGAAGCATAATGCATGACATCAGGCATTTTGGGATATATTGAATTATTTGGACGCTTTTTCGTAGCTATTTCGGTCTTAAAGTTTTTCACAATATAGAAAATTGAGCTAGTTTAATGTGGGCATTGGATTCGTGTCATTAAGAACTCTAAATCAAAAGTTACAGACGATTTAGTGAGGAAATGTCAATTTTATTGGCTAGTTAAATTGATCATTTTAAGCAGACCATTGGTGCTCATTGAGTAAAGGCATATAAATGAAGCATTATGCATGGCATCACGCAGTTTGGGATAGATTGGATTACTTGAAAGCTTTGTCATAGCTTTTTTATCTTAAATTTTTTCACAATATATATAATTGAGCTAGCGTAACATGGGTGTTGGATTCGTGTAATTTCGAACTCTAAATCAAATGTTACAGACGATTTAGTGCCGACATGTGAAGTTGAGCGGGCAGTTAAAATGATCATTCTAAACTGCTCATTGGTGCTCCTTGAGTAAAAGCTTATAAATGAAGTATAATGCATGGCATCAAGCATTTTGGGATACATTGGGTTAAAAGGCTTTTTGGTAGCTATTTTAGACTCAAATGTTGTCACAATATAGAAAATTGAGGTAGCTTAACATGTGCATTGGATTCGTATCATTTTGAACTCTAAATCACAAGTTACGGATGATTAAGCTTACATGTCAAGTTGAACAGCCAGTCGAAATTATCATTCTAAACTAATCAATGGTGCTCCTTGAGTAAAATCTTATAAAAGAAGCATAATGCATGATATCACGCAGTTTGGGATACATTGGATTACTTGGAGGCTTTGTCATAGCTCTTTCAGTCTTAAATGTTGTCACAATATGGAAAATTGAGCTAGCTTAACGAGGGCGTTGGATTCGTGTCATTTGGAGCTCTAAATCAAAAGTTACGGACGATTTAGTGTGGACATGTCAAGTTGATTGGCCAGCTAAAATGATCATTAAAAATTGTTCATTGGTGCTCCTTCAGTAAAAGCTTATAAATGAAGTATAATGCATGGCATCAAGCAGTTTGGGATACATTGGGTTACTTGGAAGCTTTGTCTTAGGTCTTTCAGTCTCATATGATGTCAGAATACAGAAACTTGAGCTAGCTTAACGTGGGCGTTAGATTCATGTCGTTCTGAACTCTAAATCAAAATTTACGGATGATTAAGAGCATACGTTTCAAGTTGAACAGCCAGTTGAAATGATCATTCTAAACTGATCATTGGTGCTCCTTGACTAAAGACTTATAAAAGAAGCATAATGCATGGCATCATGCAGTTGGGGATACATTGGATTACTTAGAGGCTTTGTCGTAACTCTTTCAGTTTCAAATGTTGTCAAAATATGGAAAATTGAGTTAGCCTAACGTGGGTGTTGGATTCAATTCATTTTGAGCTCTAAATCAAAAGTAAATGACGATTTAGTTTGGACATGTCAAGTTGATCATCTAATTAAAATGATCATTCTAAATTGATCATTGGTGCTCATTGAGTAAAGGCGTATAAATGAAGCATAATCCATGGCATCACGCAATTTGCGATAGATTGGACTACTTCGAAGCATTGTCATATCTATATCGATCTTAAATTTTGTAAAAATATAGAAAATTGAGCTTGCTTAACATGGACGTTGGATTCATGTCATTCTGAACTCTAAATCAAAAGTTACGAGCGATTTAGTGAGGACATGTCAAGTTGATCGGCCAGTTAAAATGATCATTCTAAATTGATCGTTGGTGCTCGTTTAGTAAATGCTTATAAATGAAGCATAATGCATGGCATCATCGAGGTTGGGATACATTGGATTACTTGGAGGCTTTGTCATAGCTCTTTCAGTCTCAAATGTCGTCACAATGTGGAAAATTGAGCTAGCTTAACGTGGGCGTTGGATTCATGTCATTTTGATCTCGAAATCAAAAGTTAAAGACGATTTAGTGCGGATATGTCAAGTCGATCAGCTAGTTAAAATTATCTTTCTAAACTGATCATTGGTGCTCGTTGAGTAAAGGCGTATAAATGAAGTATAATGCATGACATCACGGAATTTGGAAAAGAATGGATTACTTGGAAGCTTTTTCGTGATTATTTAGGTCTTAAATTTTGTCACAATATAAAATATTGAGCTAGCTAAATGTGGGCGTTGGATTCGTGTCATTCTAAGCTCTAAATCGAGAGTTACAGACCATTTTGTTGGTATATGTCAACTTGATCCGCCAGTTAACGTGATCGTTCTAAGCCGATCGTTCTAATTTGATCACTAGTGCACCTTGAGTAAAGGCTTATAAATTAAACATAAAGCATGGCATCACGCAACTTATGCTAGATTGGATTACTTGAACGCTTTATTGTAGCTGTTTCAGTCTCAAATGTTGTCACAATATAGAAAATTAAGCTAGCTTAACGTGGGCATTTGATTCGTCTCATTCTAAACTCTAAACCAAGAGTTACAGACGATTTAGTGCATATATTTCAAGTTGATCGGCCAGTTAAATTGATCTTTCTAAGATGATCATTGGTTCTAATTGAGCAAAGGTTTAGAAATGAAGCCTAACGCTTAGCATCAAAAAGTTTGAGATAGATTCGATTACATGCAGGCTATTTATTACCTATCTCGGTGTTAAATTTTATCACAATATAGATAATTGAGCTAGTTTAACGTGGCATTGGATTCGTGTCATTATAAACTCTAAATCAAAAGTTACAAACGATTTAATGCAAACATGTCAAGTTTATCGGCTAGTTAAAAGTATCATTCTAAACTAATCATTGGTGCTCCTTTAGTAAAGGCTTATGAATGAAACATAATGCATAACATCACTCAGTTTGGGATACATTGGATTAGTTGAATGCTCTGTGGTAGCTCTTTCACTCTTAAATGTTGTCACAATATAAAATTTAGTTAGTTTAACATGGGCATTGGATTTGTGTCATTGTGAACTCTAAATCGATAGTTACAGATGATTTACAGCATACATGTCAAGTTGATCTGCTAGTTAAAACGATCACTCTAAACTTATCTTGGTGCCTAAATGAAGCGTAATGTGTTGCATCACGCAGTTTAGAATACATTAGATTACTTGAAGGCTTTGTAGTAGCTCTTTCAGTTTAAAATGTTGTCACAATATTGAAAATTTGCTAGATAAACGTAGGCGTTGGATTCGTGTAATTCTGAACTCTAAATCAAAATTTAGGGACGATTTAGTGCATCTATGTCTAGTTGATCGGCTAGTGAAATGATCATTCTAAACTGATAATTGGTGCTACTTGAGTAAAGGCTTATGAACAAAGCATAATGCATGGCATCACGTAGTTTCGGATACATTGGATTACATGATGGTTTTAGGTAGCTCTTTCAGTCACAAATGTTGTCACAATATAGAAAGTTGAGTTAGCTTAACGTGGGCGTTGGAATCGTGTCATTCTGAACTCTACATCAAAAGTT
>JAENJI010001862.1:0-24985 GCA_018901935.1 Pugionium cornutum | reverse complement strand
GAGAATATAATTTCTCTGAGTAAGTGTGATAGTCACATAGTTAGAAATGTTCAAAGAGGGAGATGAATACACTTCAGGATTCGTATCAACCATGATGGCTCTGATACCATGAAAGAGATTCAAGATTAGTTTGATAAACTGAAGTTTTTCATTGATTGAGAATTTCTGCTACACAAACAGTCATAAAGCACTGCCTTTTATACACGTTTAAGAACTCAAAGAACATGTAAAACCTAATGACAAATTATCACACTAAACCATTGTCTTCAGTTGCCAAAACATTAAACCGATTGCGAAGTTTAACTTCATTGAATGTGCTCCTCTGATCCTTGCTCGTACTTCTCTGCAAAGTCTTCAGAATGTCCTTTTGTCCCTCTGTTTTTACCTCTGCTTTCTCTTCTGCAAAGTCTGTTTTTACAGACGACCGTTGCCTCTCAGTTTTGGGCTTCCACTTCAATTTTGCAAGGCCCACTTTGTTCACTTCGACATGCTTGAGTGATGAGACGACAGTGTTTTGAGGAGCAGTGTTAATAGAGGTAGCAAGAAGGTTGGGAATGTTATTTGTAGAAAGTGGATTTCAACAACAAAGTGTTGAAGAACTCAGTAATTCAAATAGCAAAACAGTTTGCTTAAATTCACATTCCATCAAAGGACACAAGAGATTATCACTAAGATGCAGTTCATGAGAAATATGAATGCATAAAGGGTAATAAAGATTGTGAAGTGTGTAACAACCTGAGAATCCGGGAAAGGAAATCAAGTACACTAAACCACGTAGATGTTGAAGTTCTTTTGTTAGCCTAGGTGGATTTTTGTTGAATTTTGTGGCTAGAAAAAAAAAAGAAAAACCAATCATTTTAAGAAAAACGGAAGGTGTGAAGGTTTATGAATCTACAAAATAGTAAAACAAAGATTCTAATTTTAGCTGGAGATTTCTAAGTACATGAGATCATTTAATATCTCTGGTTGTTTTTCAGGAAAAGCTCGAGATTCTTTTTTAAATAACCAATCCGAAAGAACCGTATGGAGACGAGATGGGCTTGAGAAAAAATTGGTATTATTATTACTTTTCTGATGTAACTCTATATATATAGAGTTAGAGAGAGCGTAGAGAAAAATAGGAGAAAAGAGAGAGAGAAAAGTGTGTTTTTGGGAACAAGGCAAACACAGATAACTTTTGTATTTGCTTGTGAGAGTTTAAACAAAAGATATAATCTCTGAAATGGTTTAGTAGATTTTTGGGAAGTGTTTTCCGGCGAGATGTAGGCTCCTCACCTTAAGGTTCCGAACTGGTTAAATCGTTTGTGTCCTTCCTCTACCTTTCTGTTCTATTGTTTCTCTCTGCTTCATATTTTACTTTATTTGTTTTCTTGTTCACTTCACAATACGAGTTGCATCTCTGTGTTTTCTTTGGTTTGGATGCAAAGACAGCTTGAATTTTTGGAAGTTATATCCTTACACTATAGTATTTGTTTTTAAATTAGTTATTTATAATAGTATTTTAAGTAATATTTTACAAATTTAGTGTTATTTTTTGAAATTTACTAAAGATTGTTGTTTTTCTGTCCGAGAAAACATATCTCAATTGTGGTCGGCTTTTGTGCGTATTTGACAAATATCATCCATCTAAAATATTTACCATTTTTTTGAATTTTTAAGAAAAAAATCATTTTAAATCAATGGTGGATTGCAAGTACCAAAATACAAAAGATAAAAATACAAATTATAATATATCAAGTTGAATAAAATTGAATAATTGACAAAATAATATTTTTTTATTTTTACTATAAATATAATATCATAAATTTAAATTTTTGAAAAATATCATAAATTTTATATTAAAATATTTTAAAAGTTCTTTTTAATAAAAAAATAAACCATAAATAAAAAAAGAAGTCAAATATAATATTTGTATTATATTTTTAATTTATTTATCGTAAAATATGTAATTTCAAAAAAAATTTGTGGTACTTTTATAAAATTTTAAATTTAGATTACTAACTTTGAAATAAAAATTTAAAAAATATTATTAGTATTATTCAATAAAATTTCTAGACTTGGGTTTTGGTTAATTCGGTTATGAGAAAAATGGAATGAAAAATATAAAAACAAATTCGGTTTGATTCAGGTTTTTTGTTGATTTAATCGGTTTGGTTTTTAGCATATAAAACCGTTCTGAATTAAACCGAATTATAATTAGATTTTCTGTTTAACTGTTTAAAATTTAGATTTAATTGGTTTAATCTTTTGTATTTCGGTTTTTTGGTTAATTTCATATTTATTTGGTTCAATTTTTTTGGTTTAATTCGGTTAATTTAATTTTTTGAGCTAATTCGGATCAGTTCTTGCCAATTCGGTCTAATATAATTTGGTCTAATTTGGTTTAATTCTGTTTAATTTAATCCAATCATGTCTAATTCGATCTAATTCGGTCCAATTCAGTATAATTTGGTAGAATTCGATATAATTCGGTTTAATTTGGTTCAGTTAGATCTAATTCGATCCAATTCGATTCAAATCGGTTCAAATCTGTTCAAATCAGTTCAAATCGGTTCAAATCGGTTCAAATCGGTTTAAATCGGTCCAATGATCTAAATCGCTGAGAACCACCATAAATGTAAAATCATCTATCAAATGTCATTTCCTCAATTACTTGATCTACATATTCTCTGTTCTTCTCAACACCAACACTAATTAATAAATCCATAGTCCCTTTTTTTACAAACTCAAGAACTTGCATTCCTTTGGCAGTTAATGCTTTTCCTGTCTTGAGATTAAAAGTACAGGTTAAAATAAAATGTCAAGGTAAAAAAAGATAGAAGAAGACACAAACAGCACATACCTCCAGTAAAGACTGTACACGAGATCCAGCTGCCCTAGGCGAAGGACCTTGATGGACACACTCTTTTCAAGCCTACAAGAGACATAATGGAGCATCAATACTTTGACCTCCCTTAACCATTTCCATTGCACTTAGTAGTTAGTTCACATTCAAGATTAAAGCTCAGTCAAACAAAAGGAAAATGAAAGATACCATACTTCTGCACCAAATTTGTATCCCCTTTCATCGCATTTCCTAGTGCCAGCCAAGCTCTAGAAGTGAAACTCTCAAACTAAATCATCCAAAAACTTCCAACCCTGGAAAAGTGACATCCAGAAACTAAGTAAATTATAATGTATAGAATAAGTAAATGAAGAAGAAAGACTTGAGCCAAGGACACACAAACATAATAAAATGAGTAATACCCTAAAATAGCACCATTTTAAGTTTATTATCCAAATTTAGCACAATAAAACTAAAATTCCCAAAATAGCATAAATTATTATGTAAAAATAATTATTTACCTTAAATAAAATATATATAAAATTAAAACATAATGTTTGGGTTCACTTTTTCCAATTTATGGTTTAAATTTTTTTCATTAGAAATAAGTTTTCAATTATTTTAATATTAAATTTATGCTATTTTTAGAAATTTAAATGACTAATGCTATATTTGGAACAAAAATTTGAAATGATGCTATTTTAGTCAATTGCCCTAATAAAATTATATGGCAGCAACAACGCTCTATGTAGTGAACAACGTTATTAAATATACATACCATCACCAGAGACAAGGATATGCTTACATATAAGCAAGAAAGACTTGCCAGGCTAAAAACCGCAAAAGATCAACAGCCGCAAAACATAAAGAACACATATCCCATAAAAAAATTTCCAAACCAAAACAATGACCATCAGAAACAGTCTTATAGACTCTTTCGATTCGAAATCCACAAGTTCCCACTAGATGAATCATACAACGAAAGCTTAAAAATGTAACTTTTCAATCTTCTTAACTCGACACGAAATTCCAACGGAAGTTAAGCCATGATGGAAAACTCAGCAGAGTAAAATTTGGATAAGAAGAAGAAGTCGTAGCCGAAGGAGAAAAAGTCGCAACCGAAGAAGAAAAAGTTGCAGCCAGAGGAGAAGAAGTCACAACCGAAGGAGAAAAAGTCACAGCTGGAGGAGAAGAAGTCGCAGCCGGAGGAGAAGAAGTTGCAGCCGGAAGAGAAGAAGTCGCAGCCGGAGGAGAAGAAGTCGCAGCCGGAGGAGAAGAAGTCGCAGTCGGAGGAGAAAAAGTCGCAGCCGGAGGAGAAGAAATCGCAGCCAGAGGAGAAAAAGTCGTAGCAACTAGGGTTTCCGCAAAAGAGAAGAGAAAGATGTATTTTTGGTTTAGGAGAAAAGGGTTGCAACTAGGGGTTTGACGGTTTAAGAAAATCGATCAGTTTGATATTCCCGAACCAAACCTAAATGTAAACTGCATAAAATTAATTATTTATCCGATCAGTTTAGTAATTCTTATTAAATTAAAACCAAAAACCAAAAATTTTGGTTCGATCAGTTTGGTTTTTTCGGTTTTCACGGAAAATCCAATGCTAAAAACTTCTATTGTACATAAAAGATTTGATTGCACTTTGATATCTTATTTCATAACTAATTAACTTTTCATTTTTGTGTCGTGGGAGAGAGATTTAGAGATTTATTCTTAATATTAAGTAATCTAGAAACCAATATGAATACTACGAGAAGTTGATTATGCCGCATGCTTCCATATTGCTTTAAATATTAAAAGTAGTTAATGAGATGACTATAACACATGCATCTATATTACTTAGATTCTATTACTTTTGCAGTTATTATTATATATAATTTTTAGATTACAAATGATCATTTTTACCGTTTGGATTATAAGAAACATTGTCAAATAGCATAGTATTCTGTTCCAATAGTTCATATTTTGTGTTACGAGAAATCATCACATTATTATCTCTACCATGACTTGCTATATCCTCATTATTTATATCATGTATACTTACTCGATCTTTTTTGGAACATTTCTCACAATTATAGCTTTGCAAGATCTTTTCGGCTTCCACATGCACTACCACAATCATTTTTGTACCGTATTATATATCCAAAAATATCTTTATCATCCGATATTAATAATGGTTTCTCATATAAGACAATTTCGCTTTATCGTAGGTTCATGTAGTACAATCTTCCTATATATTTTACCAACTAACTCAAAATAAGTTAATTCCTCTAACATTCTTTCATCACTATTGTATAACTGTGAGTTTTTCTTGAATTTCATTGTAGTGCACCTTCGTTCACTAAATAATAAACTCTCATAATTAAAATCAATTATTATATATTGATCATTATTCATTATGCTCTACAAAATGAAAAACCATTAGTATATTGTACCAAAATCCATAAGTGTACCAAAATCCATAAGTGTACCAGTTGTATTAGTGGCACACGATTTACTATAATTTATTATCCACATGGAGTGAATATGTACAAATCCATAAGTTATCAAAAGTAAGTTTTTTTTATACTTTAAAAACAAATTTAATTTTTCCACATACTTTTGGATTATTCAAATATTTAATGTAAATTTAGAAAAAAATTCAAGTTGAAATTTCTAATTTGAATCTTAAAATTATATAACAAAACTTGAAAATGTGTACAAATTAGATAAACCAAATGTAATATATATGTCGACATAACATGTGGGCCCAAGTTGGGCCTTTTTCATTTACGTATTGGGTATGTTACCCAAATAAAGAAAATGTCAGCAGCTTGGGTTTTGTAGCGGGAGAAGGAGAATTAATTTGTTACATGATTAATTCAGAGAAAGAAGGAAAAATATTAGGGACAAGAGAGATTAGATCGCAATTGAGTAAAAACATAAATGCGACACACCTGAAGAGAGAGAGAGCTTACGTTTTTCAGGGGAATTTCTTTTGGGTTCTTTTCTCTTGGGGTTGCACAAGTATGTGCAACAAAAGGGTGTTCTTAATTTTTTTCAACCTTCTCTTTGTGGTGTTTTTTCGGTGAGCGACTTTTGGTCAAGAACTCGGTTTCTGAGTTTTTTTGGCAGATCTTGTAATTCTTCTCAAAATAGTGGATTTGGGAGGCTGGACTCCCACGAGATGTACCGACAATTGTCGGGAACTCGTTTATTTTTGTTCCTTTTATTTTTCTGCACATAAATAGACTGGATAGTTAAAATCAAAATAGGTTAAAAACACAACAATTAGTATCGAAGCTGTTGGTTCAAAGGAGAAATCTTGATTTTTCGGTCAATAGATTAAGAAGGAGACAACACTAACGACTTTACGTAATGAAGTTGAGAGGTTTGATGGTAGCGGCGACTTTACCTTGTGGAAGGTAAGGATGATGGCTCATTTTGGAATGGTGGGTCTAAAAGGCATCTTGAAAGATGAAGATCTACTCCTTGAGCTACCTGCCACAAAACAAGGGAAAAGCTCTTCTGGGAATGACCAACTGTAAGTGAGGATAAAAAATTCAGAAAAAGTGGAAAAATCAGATAAGGCGATGAGTATCATCATCACGAATGTGGGTGACCAGGTTTTGCATAAAATCATTCACTGTGAAACGACAGCTGCAATGTGGGCGACTCTAAAGAGTCTCTACAATGAGAGTACCTTACCGAATCGAATATACTTGCAACTCAAATTAGAATCAAAGAAAATAGATGAAAATATGGACGATTTTCTCAAACTAGTGGCAAATTTGGGAAATATAGGCGTAACAGTTTCAGAAGAAATGCAAGCTATATTGCTTCTGAGTTCTTTACCTTCCACCTACGACCAGCTGAAAGAAACACTGAAATACAACAGAGAAACACTCAGTCTAAAGGAGGTAACAACCTCGGCAAAGTCAAAAGAAAGAGAGCTGAATGAAAACCAAAATTTGGTCAAAAATCAGGCTCAAGGATTGTTTGTTCAGCAAAGAGGAAGGCTATAAAAGAAAGGCAATCAACCATGGCGGGGCAGATCCAGAAGTAGAAATCGTGGACAATCAAAGAACAGATCAAACAAGGAAAATAAAGGATCTTGCTTCATTTGCGGTAAAGAAAGCCACTGGAAAAGAGAGTGCCCCGAAAAAGGTTCAAAGAAACACACAAATTCTGCGAATGTGGCAACAGAACATAATCAACCGTTTGTGCTGACAGCAAGTGTCAGAGATAACCAAGATTAGTGGGTGTTAGATTCAGGATGCACCTTTCATATAACTCATAAACGAGAGCTACTGTTTGACTTCAGGGAAGAAAAAGGTGGGAAGGTTCTGATGGCCAACAATACCGAAAGTGAGGTCAGAGGTATAGGAAAAATCAGAATTAAAAATCCAGATGGTTCTATAGTTATTCTTACGGAAGTAAGATATATGCCATCTATAAGTAGAAATCTGATCTCATACGGTATGTTAGAGAAGTTAGGATGTAACACTACAAGAAAACAGCGTATTTCCGACGGCCACATCCGTCGGAAACATGTCGGTAAAACCGATTCTTGACTACTCTCCGACAAAAATAGTCCGTCGGGACTATTTCGTCGGAAATTCGATTCCGTCGGGAAGTTATCGGGAACGGATTAGCGATGAATCTCGCAGTCGGAATTTGCCGACAGATTTGCGATGACAACGTTCTGTCGGAAATAACCGACGGATATGCGATGGTCCTCATCCATCGGTAATCACCGACGAATTATCGAGGGCGTTTTCCGATGACTTTTGCCGTCGGAAATATTGTCTGATGATATTTCCCGACGGTTTATAACCGTCGGGATATAGCAACATATTTCCGACGGCTTTTTCCGTCGGGAATTTCTGACGACCTAAGCCGTCGGAAACACCAAATAATTGAAAAAATAAAAAAATTTATTTTTTAATATTTTAATATTAATATTTATATTTTTAAAATATTTAAATATTTAATTAAATATTTTAAAAATATAAATATTAAAAAAATAAATTTTTTATTTTTATTTTAATATTTAAATTAATATTAAAAAAAATAATCATACAATTAATAAAAATAATATTATAAATATTAATATTATTAAACATTTATTTTAAATTACAAATTACAAAGGAGGAGCAGGAGGAGAAGGAGGAGAAAAAAAGTCATCAGGCAATTTATTTTTCATCATTTCTACAAAGTTTTTGAGATTATTCATCTCTATTTTCATGGACGCCATTTCTTCTTTTAACTGTTCATTTTCTTCGTTTCTAACTGTAGATGTTGCGCCACCAGTATCTGCAACTCTCCCGAGTCCTGGATGACGACCCTTTGAAAATGGTACTTCCTATAAAAATAAAAAATATTATTAGAAAATTTAATGAAAATTATTATAATATTAATTATATATTTAAAAAAACTTACATCAAGAACGAGACGGTTAATCTCAGAACGCGGCAATTCGGCGACCGAAGATGAAGAACCAACTTGAGATTGCTGGGTTAGAATATCACTTTTTTCTTTTTTACTTTTTCGATGATCTCACTAACGAGACCATCTTGGATACGACCAGTCTTTTTGTTTGTGTGGACGGCCTCGAGAAGTTGCAAGTGATCTGGAGGCGCTCCAATTTCTTGTGCCTAAAAATAAAAAAATTCTAAATTAATAATTTAAAAAATTTTAAATAATAATAAATAATTAATATAATAATTAATTTACCAATTGATCGGTTCGTCTCAAAAAACTAGTCGATCTGGCATTGTGAATATAAATGCCTTTGCCTCCTCGGTCGCTCTTTCGGTTTCCCGAATTAGTTTTCGAGATGACCTCAGCGCTGGAAGATTCCCAATAACGAATAAAGTCGTTCCAAACCGACTCATTCAACCCTCTTGGTTTATCTTTTCCTTTTTTCCATTTTTGTTTCCATTCGTTCATGTGGCGGGAAAATTGTACTGTAACCTCTTTTTCGAAAGCTTCTTCCACCAATTTTGTGTTCATGGGATCCCATGTAAATTCTTGCTGCGAAATTTTAATATATATTACTAAAAAATATTATTAAAAATATTTAAAATAATTATATATTTAAAATTTAAATAACGTACCGCAAACGTCCTGAACCAAATCTGATATTTTTCGTACGGAATATCTCGAAATTTGGTATATGGTTTATTCAAAAGAGAATGAAGCATCTTTAATATAGATTTGCTTATTCCATTGTTTGAAATACCAAACCTACGAATTTTTATTACAATAGTATTAAAATAATTATTTTAAATATAATTATAGAATAGTATTAAAATAATTATTTTAAATATAATTATAGAATAGTATTAAAATAATTATTTTAAATATAATTATAGAAAATTTAATTTACCATGTCGAGTTTTCTTGACGTCTCGGATCGAGAAATGTAAGAAGTTCACGACTAGGCTGTTGAACCAATTCTTCAATTGTCATTGGTCGGAAAGAATCATTTGTAGATTTTGGAACTTGAGTTGGTATAAAACTCGGAGTCGATGACTCACCACGTCTTTAGTAATCTTGATACGACCTATGATTGAGACATTTTATCAATCTATCTACATTTACTATTTACCATTTTTTTCGAAATATTAAATTATTTAAAATAATAATCAACTATTTTTATTTTTATTTTTTTAAAAAATCAAGATTTATTCTTTAGAGTTTTTTCAAATAGACCAAAACCGAAACTGAGACCAAACTAATATCATCAATAATTTTATATTTCTTACACTGTAATTATTTTTTCAAAAATTATTATAAAACTAAAATTAATTTAAACAATAAGTTTTCAAAAATTATTAAACTTAAAGCATTTTTTTCAGTAACATTTCTACTAGAAAATCAACTTGAAAATCAACTTGATCAACATTTCTACAAAAAAAAAATCAACTTGCAAAGCTCACAAATAAATGAATACACCATATAGGAAACAATTGTGGCAAGAGTTCAGCACGTATGCAATCTTAAACCAGAACTACTCAAAACTAAACGCACTAGAATCATTGCCATTGCCAAAGGCATATCCAAAGAATCAAAACTAAGGCCTGGAATTTTGCAAGAAAATATCACCGCGATAGGCAGAGCAAGCAACAATCAAGTCAAATAATATCAAATACTGCATAAATGCTACTACCACTTACATACAACATTCTTTACAGCCTCAACAATTTACGCCACTGGGCAGGTAAAACAGCCTAGCATTAGCATGCCTTCATACAGTCATGGAGGGAGTATAAACATATCCGAAATGTCAGAACTGAAGCCAACCAAGAGATAAACTTTGAAAGATTCATTTATCATATGGCATGAAACAACCCTCTATAGAAACATCCAATACTTTACTAATAACTTGTAAAAATATATATTTTTTTAACAACTTTGTAAACCACAACAGTTATGTTCGATGATTCCATTGGGAGTTAACTTCCCGATCTAAGCTATCACATACGAATACATCTTTCACTTCTAAATCAAAACCTATACTAATCGGTTTACAAATGAAAACTTACATTATTTACGACCAAAGGTCGAATTCCGGCGACGAGAGCAAGTTTTCCGGCGAGAACGCGGCAGGGAGGCGAAAAGACTTGGTTGCAGAGAAACGCGAGAGAAAAAAAAGAAGAAACGGCCGTAGGTTATATTAAACATTTCCGATGGAAATTTCCATCGGGAATCCATCGGAAATGAAATAAATATTTTCACGGAAGCCCGCCTTGGGAATTACGTTTCCCATGTATAGCCGTTGGGAATCCGTCGGTAATCCATCGACGAGTCGACGGAAATCCACCGGAAGGCCTAATCACATTATGATCAACAAATAGTCTACCCACGTTGCAATTATTTAATTGATGGGTTCCCGATGGTTTTCCGACGGAATTAATAAAACCGTCGGGAAACCATTGGTAATGTTAATCAATATTTCAAAAAAATATTTAATTAAAAAAGTTAAAAAATATATAGATAAATTTATAAAAAAGCACTTTTAATTATAAGATTGTGAAATATTTGTGGACATAGATTTAAAAATAAAATCATAAATATTTATTTTCAATATTTAAAAATAAAATCATAAATATCAAAATAAAATCATAAATTTAATCTGATTGTGATGAACATTCCAAATTAGCTGAATTTTGGTCGTCAAACTCGACAATCTCTTCTTCTGAATCTTGAAATACATTGTAATCATCGTTCTTGTTGTCATCAACAACAAGGTTAACTTCAAGAGAAGTTTCTATGGAACCTAAGTTACCAATTGTGCTTTGTTGCATAGGGTCTTGTTTGGTAATACCACATACCATTCCTCTAGGATGTATTGAAGTCACTGTAATCCAAGGATCTGCTTATTCCTCACACGAGGATATCAAATATAATAAACCTGATCCGCTTGTGATGCAAATATAAAAGGATCATATTTTCGATGTCGCTTATGAGAGTGGACAGATGTAACACCAATTCGTCTTCACGTTGACCCATGACAGGGTCATACCAGTCACAATAGAACACAGTACACCTCAAATCAATCATTCTAGGATAGTGAAATTCTAATATTTCACGAAGAACACCGTTGTATACAATTTCTCCCGATTGAGATGATACACCATAATTACAAGTTGTTTGTGAGTTTCCTTCGCGATGACTCTTAAAAGCATATCCACGAGTGCAGTACATTGGATAAGATTTTGCAGTAAATGTAGGACCACTCACCAACTCAACTAACCACGTGGGAAACGTTATCCCACTAGAAGGACCTGTAGTAACCTACAAAATAATTGAATGTAGTTAATTATATATATATAAAAATAGTAAACTATTATTGAAAATTACATAATTGTGGCAACACTAACATAAAAGTGCAACCAGCTTGCAAATTCGCTTTTTTTTTAAGTTCGACTAACTCATTCTCGCTGTAATCTGAATAATGAACATGTATTTGTTCCATGTATATCGTGTTAATTATGAAAAAATAATTAGCAATAAATTATAATAACAACTAAAAACAAAATTAAATTGAATGTACCTTTCATATTCCAAAACGTCATCGCAATTTGTCAAAATATACAAATGCAAGTGATTGTGTTCCTCCTCTGATAGGCGTCGCGTCTTCCCTTTTCCACTTAAACGTCCAATTTGTGCAAATATATTTGCCACATACACTGGATAGCTTGGTTTTTCTCGTCCATCATCATGTCGTGCAGGTCGTCTATTTTTTATTTGGACTTGCGATGGAAAATAGTAGCTGGCAAAGTTAGATGTTTCTTCATTAATACTTTGTGCGATGATTGAACCTTCAACCCTAGCAAGATTTTTAATTTTTTTCTTTAGGTGGAACATATATCTCTCAAAATGATACATCTATCGATACTGAACAGGTCCTCCAAGCGCTGATTCTCTAGGGAGGTGAATAGGAAGATGCTCCATAACATCAAAAAATGCTGGTGGAAATATTTTCTCCAGGTTACAAATGAGAACCAGAATTTTTTCCTCCAAATTTTGGATATCGTCTACAGTAAGTGATGTACATAAATCTCAGAAAAAAGCACCAATCCCTACCTAAATTTTTTTTTAATATCATATAATATATGAAATTATGATTATTTATATATAAAATAATGTAAACGTCGTACCTGCAATTGCTCCATGGACGTTTTTTGGCAGCAGATCGCTAAAGCCAAATGGGAATAGTCTTTGCATGGCAACATGACAATCATGACTTTTCATCCCTGAAAATTTGGTTTACAAATGAAGCATATTGCATGTCATGAGCAATTTGGGATAGATTAATTTACTTGGAGGCTTTATCATAGCTATTTTCGTTTTAAATTTTGTCACAATATAGAAAATTGAGCTAGCTTAACGTGGGCGTTGGATTCGTGTCATTCTAAGCATTAAATAAAAAATTAAAGACGATTTAGTGCGAACATGTCAAGTTGATCGGCAATTAAATTCATCATTCTACACTGATATTGGTGCTTAATTAGCAAAGGTTTACAAATGAAGCATAATGCATGATATCACGCAGTTTGGGATAGATTGGATTTTTTGGTGGCTTTTTCGTAGCTATTTCGGTCTTAAATTTTGTCAAAGTATAGAAAATTAAACTAGTTTAACGTGGACGTTAGATTCGTGTTATTTTGAACACTAATCAAAAGTTAAAGATGATTTATTGCGAACAGGTCAAGTTGATCGGCTAGTTAAACTAATTCTTCTACACTGATCATTGGTGCTCATTGAGCAAAGGTTTACAAATGAAACACAATGCATGGCATCACTTGGTTTGGGATCAATTGGATTACTTAGAAGCTTTTTCATAGCTATTTTGGTCTTAATTTATTTTTCAATATAGAAAATTGAGCTAGCTGAACATGGGTGTTAAATTCACGTCATTCTGAACTTTGAATAAAAAGTTAAAATGGTTTAGTGCGACCATGTCAAATTGCTCGGCAAGATGAATTGATCATTCCAAACTGCTCATTGGTGATCATTGAGCGAAGGTTTACAAATGCAGTATAATGCATGGAATGACGATTTTTGAGATAGATTGGATTACTTTGAGGCTTTGTCGTACCTATTTTGGTCTTAAATTTTGAACAATATAGAAAATTAGCTAGCTTAACATGGGTGTTGGATTCGTGTCATTCGGAACTCTGAATCAAAAGTTAAAGACGATTTAGTGCGGATATGTAAAGTTGATCGGCCAGGTTAATTGATTATTCTAAAGTGATCATTGGTGTTCATTGAGCAAAGGTTTATAAATGAAGCATAACGCATGGCATCACGCAGTTTGTGATAGATTGGATTATTTGGAGGCTTTGTCATAGCTATTTCAGTTTTAAATTTTGTCACAATATAGAAAATTTTGCTAGTTTAACGTGTCATTGAATTCGTGTTATTCTAAACTCTGAATCAAAAGTTAAAGACGATTTAGTGCAGACATATCAAACTGGTCGGGCATTTAAATTGATCATTCCAAACCGGTCACAATTACTGATTGAGCAAAGGATTACAAATGAAGCATAATACATGATGCCACGCAGGTTGGAATAGATTGGATTACTCGGAGGGTTTGTCGTAGCTATATCAGTGTTAAATTTTGTCACAATAGAGAAAATGGAGCTAGCTTAACTTGGCCATTGGATTCGTGTCATTCTAAACTCTGCTAAACTCTGCTTCACTGGTGCACATTGAGTAAAAGCTTATTAATGAAGCATATTGCATGGCATCAAGGAGTTTGCAATAGATTGGATTACTCGGAGGCTTTGTCGTAACTTTTTTAGTCTTAAAATTTTTTCATAATATAGAAAATTGAGCTAGATTAACGTGAGCGTTGAATTCATGTCATTCTAAGCTCAAAATCAAACGATTTAGTGCAGACATGCCAAGTTGATCGGTCAGTTCAAAATGATAATTCTAAACTGATTATTGGTGAGTAATGCTTATAAATGAAGCATAATGCATGGCATCACTCAGTTTGCGATAGATTCAATTACTTTGAGGCTTTGTCGTAGCTATTTATGTCTTCAATTATGGCACAATATAGAAAATTGAGCTATCTTAACGTGGGAATTGAATTTGTGTCAGTTTGAGCTCTGAATTAAAAGTTACAGACGATTTAGTGCAGATATGCCAAGTTGATCGGTCAGTTAAAATGGTCACTCTAAATTGATCATTGGTGCTGCTTGAGTAAAGGATTATAAATGAAGCATAATTCATGGCATCAAGCAGCTTGCGATAAATTGAATTACTTGGAGGGTTTCTCGAAGCTATTTCAGTCTTAAATTTTTTCACAATATAGAAATTTGAGCTAGCTTAGCGTGAGCACTGGATTCGTGTCATTATGAGCTCTGAATCAAAAGTTACAAAAGATTTAGTGTGGACATGTCAAGTTGATCAGAAAGTTAAAATGATCATTTCAAACTGATCATTAATGCTCATTGAGTAAAGGCTTATTAATGAAGCATAATTCATGGCATCAAGCAGTTTGCGATAGATTGAATTATGTAGAGGCATTCTCATAGGTATTTCAGTCTTAAATTTTTTCACAATATAGAAAATTGAGCTATCTTAACGTGAGCGTTGGATTCGTGTTATTCTGGGATCTGAATCAAAAGTTATAGATGATTTAGTGCGGACATGTCAAGTTGATCGGTTAGTTAAAATGATCATTCCAAACTGATCGTTGTGCTCATTGAGTAAGGCTTATTAATGAAGCATAGTGCATGAAATCAAGCAGTTTGCGATATATTCGATTACTTGGAGGCTTTGTCGCAGCAATTGCAGTCTTAAATTTTGTCATAATATAGAAAATTTAGCGAGCTTAACGTGCGCGATAGATTCGTGGCATTTTGAGCTTTGAATCAAAAGTTATAGACGATTTAGTGTGGACATGTGAAGTTGACCGGCGAGTTAAAATGATTATTCTGAACTGATCATTGGTGGTCATTTAGTAAAAGCTTATTAATGAAGCATAATACATGGCATCAAGCAGTTTGGGATAGATTGGATTATTCGGAAGCTTTGTCGTAGCTATTTCAGTCTTAATTTTTTCACAATATAGAAAATGGAGCTAGCTTAACGTGAGCATTGAATTCATGTCATTTTGAGCTCGAAATCAGTAGATTTAGTGCAGTAATGCCAAGTTGATCGGTCACTTAAAATGATAATTCTAAACTGATTATTTTTGCTCATTGAGCAAATACTTATTAATGAAGCATAATGCATGACATCACATGGTTTGTGATAGATTCGATTACTTGGAGGCTTTGTCGTAGCTTTCTGTCCTCAGTTTTGTCACAATATAGAAAATTGAGATAGCTTAACGTGGGGCACTGGATTTGTGTAATTCTGAGCTCGAAATCAAAAGTTACAGACGATTTAGTGGGGACATGCCAAGTTGATCGGTCAGTTAAAATGATCATTTCAAATTGATCATTATTGCTCATTGAGTGAAGGCTTATAAATGAAGCAAATTCATGGCATCAATCAGTTTGCAATAGATTGAATTACTTGGAGGCTTTCTCGTAACGTGAGCATTGGGTTCGTTGCATTCTGAGCTATGTATCAAAAGTTATAGATGATTTATTGTGGACATGTCAATTTGACCGGCGAGTTAAAATGATCATTCTAAACTAATCATTGCTGATCATTGAGCAAAAGCTTATTAATGAAGCATAATGCATGGCATCAAGCAGTTTGCGATAGATTGGATGACTCGGAGGCTTTGTCGTAGCTATTTTAGTCTTAAAGTTTTTCACAATATAGAAAATTGAGCTAGATTAACGTGAGCATTGAATTCATGTCATTTTGAGCTCAAAAGTAGATGATTTAGTGTGGACATGCCAAGTAAATCGGTTAGTCAAAATGATAATTCTAAACTGATTATTGGTGCTCATTGAGTAAACGCTTATAAATGAAGCATAATGTGTGGCATCACGCAGTTTGCGATAGATTCGATTACTTTGAAGCTTTGTAGTAGCTATTTCTGTCTTCAATTTTGTCACAATATAGAAAATTGAGCTAGCTTAATGTGGGCATTGGATTCGTGTCATTCTGAGCTCTAAATCTAAAGTTACAGACAATTTTGTGCGGACATGCCAAGTTGATCGATCAGTTAAAATGATCATTCCAAATTGATCATTAGTGCTCCTTGCGTAAAGGTTTATAAATGAAGCATAATTCATGGCATCAAGCAGTTTGCGATAGATTGAATTATATGGAGGCTTTTTCATAGCTATTTCAGTCTTAAATTTTTTCACAATATAGAAAATTGAGCTAGATTAACGTGAGCATTGAATTCATGTCATTTTGAGCTCAAAAGCAGATGATTTAGTGTGGACATGCCAAGTTAATCGGTTAGTCAAAATGATAATTCTAATAGATGATTTAGTGTGGACATGCCAAGTTAATCGGTTAGTCAAAATGATAATTCTAAACTGATTATTGGTGCTCATTGAGTAAACGCTTATAAATGAAGCATAATGTGTGGCATCACGCAGTTTGCGATAGATTCGATTACTTTGAAGCTTTGTAGTAGCTATTTCTGTCTTCAATTTTGTCACAATATAGAAAATTGAGCTAGCTTAATGTGGGCATTGGATTCGTGTCATTCTGAGCTCTAAATCTAAAGTTACAGACAATTTTGTGCGGACATGCCAAGTTTATCGATCAGTTAAAATGATCATTCCAAATTGATCATTAGTGCTCCTTGCGTAAAGGTTTATAAATGAAGCATAATTCATGGCATCAAGCAGTTTGCGATAGATTGAATTATATGGAGGCTTTTTCATAGCTATTTCAGTCTTAAATTTTTTCACAATATAGAAAATTGAGCTAGATTAACGTGAGCATTGAATTCATGTCATTTTGAGCTCAAAAGCAGATGATTTAGTGTGGACATGCCAAGTTAATCGGTTAGTCAAAATGATAATTCTAAACTGATTATTGGTGCTCATTGAGTAAACGCTTATAAATGAAGCATAATGTGTGGCATCACGCAGTTTTCGATAGATTCAATTACTTTGAAGCTTTGTCGTAGCTATTTCTGTCTTCAATTTTGTCACAATATAGAAAATTGAGCTAGCTTAATGTGGGCATTGGATTCGTGTCATTCTGAGCTCTAAATCTAAAGTTACAGACAATTTTGTGCGGACATGCCAAGTTGATCGATCAGTTAAAATGATCATTCCAAATTGATCATTAGTGCTCCTTGCGTAAAGGTTTATAAATGAAGCATAATTCATGGCATCAAGCAGTTTGCGATAGATTGAATTATATGGAGGCTTTTTCGTAGCTATTTCAGTCTTAAATTTTTTCACAATATAGAAAATTGAGCTAGATTAACGTGAGCATTGAATTCATGTCATTTTGAGCTCAAAAGCAGATGATTTAGTGTGGACATGCCAAGTTAATCGGTTAGTCAAAATGATAATTCTAAACTGATTATTGGTGCTCATTGAGTAAACGCTTATAAATGAAGCATAATGTGTGGCATCACGCAGTTTTCGATAGATTCGATTACTTTGAAGCTTTGTCGTAGCTATTTCTGTCTTCAATTTTGTCACAATATAGAAAATTGAGCTAGCTTAATGTGGGCATTGGATTCGTGTCATTCTGAGCTCTAAATCTAAAGTTACAGACAATTTTGTGCGGACATGCCAAGTTGATCGATCAGTTAAAATGATCATTCCAAATTGATCATTAGTGCTCCTTGCGTAAAGGTTTATAAATGAAGCATAATTCATGGCATCAAGCAGTTTGCGATAGATTGAATTATATGGAGGCTTTTTCGTAGCTATTTCAGTCTTAAATTTTTTCACAATATAGAAAATTGAGCTAGTTTAACATGAGCGTTGGATTCGTGTCATTCTGAGCTCTGAATCAAAAGTTACAGAAGATTTAGTATGGAGATGTCAAGTTGATGAGTCAGTTAAAATGATCATACCAAACTGATTATTAATGCTCATTGAGTAAAGGCTTATTAATGAAGCATAACTCATGGCATCAAGCAGTTTGCGATAGATTGAATTATTTGGAGGCATTCTCATAGCTATTTCAGTCTTAAAGTTTTTCACAATATTGAAAATTGAGATAACTTAACGAGGGCGTTTGATTCGCGTCATTTTGAGCGCTGAATCAAAAGTTGTAGACGATTTAGTGCGGACATTTCAAGTTGATCGGTTAGTTAAAATGATCATTCTTAATTGATCATTGTTGCTTATTGCGTAAAGGCTTATTAATGAAGCATAGTGCATGACATCAAGCAGTTTGCGATAGATTCGATTCCTTGGAGGCTTTGTCATAGCTATTTTTGTCTTCAATTTTATCGGAATATGAAAATTGAGCTAGCCTAATGTAGGCATTGGATTCTTATCATTCTGAGGTCTGAATCAAAAGTTACAAACGATTTGGCACGGACACGCGAAGAGTATCGATCAGTTAAAATGATCATTCTAAATTGATCATTGGTACTCCTTGAGTAAAGGCTTAGAAATGAAGCATAATTCATGGCATCAAGGAATTTGTGATAGATTGAATTACTTGGAGGCTTTCTCGTAGCTATTTCAATCGTAAATTTTTTCACACTATAGAAAATTGAGCTAGCTTAACGTGAGCGTTAGACTCGTGTCATTATGAGCTATGAATAAAAAGTTACTGAAGATTTAGTGCGGACATGTCATGTTGATCAGTTAGTTAAAATGATCATTAATGCTCATTAATGCTCAGTTAGTTTAAATTTATCATTGGTACTTTTTGAGTAAAGGCTTATTGAGTAAAGGCTTAAACTGGTCAGTTAGTTTAAAATGATCACTAATGCTCAGTTAGTTTAAACTAATCATTAATGCTCATTTAGTAAAGGCTTATTAATGAAGCATAATGCGTTGCATCATGCTGTTTGCGATTGATTTGATTACTTGGAGGCTTTGTTGTAGCTATTTCAGTCTTAAATTTTGTCAAAATATAGAAAATTTGTCTTGTTTTATATGGGCGTTGGGTTTGTGTCATTTTGAGCTCTGAATCAAAAGTTACAGATGATTTTGTGCCGACATGTCTAGTTGACCGGCTAGTTAAAATGAGCATTCTAAATGTATAATTGTTGCTCATTGAGTAAAGGCTTATTAATGAAGCAGAATTCATGGCATCAAGCAGTTTGCGATAGATTGAATTTTTTGGAGGTTTTCTAGTAGCTATTTCAATCTTATATTTTTTCACAATATAGAAAATTGAGCTAGCTTAACGTGGGCGTTGGATCCGTGTTATTCTGAGCTCTGAATCAAAAGTTACAGACGATTTTTTGCGGACATGTTAAGCTGATCTGCCAGTTAAAATGATCATTCTAAACTGATCATTAGTGCCCATTGAGTAAAAGCTTATTAATGAAGCATAATGCATGGCATCACATTGTTTGTGATAGATTCAATGACTTGGAGGCTTTGTCGCGGCTATTTAAGTCTTAATTTTTGTCATAATATAGAAACTTTTGCTAGGTTAACGTGGGCGTTAGATTTGTGGCATTCTATCCTTTGAATCAAAAGTTATAGACGATTTAGTGTGGACATGCCAAGTTGACCGACGAGTTAAAATGATACTTCTAAAATGATAATTGGTGCTCATTGAGTAGAAGCTTATTAACGAAGCATAACACATGGCATCAAGCAGTTTGCGATAGCTTGGATTACTAAGAAGCTTTGTCGTACCTATTTCAGTATTAAATTTTTACACAATATAGAAAATTGAGCTAGCTTAACATGAGCGTTGAATTCATGTCATTTTGAGCTCGGAATCAGACGATTTAGTGCGGACATGCCAAGTTGATTGGTCAATTAAAATGATAATTTTGAACTGATTATTGGTGATCATTGTGTAAACGCTTATTAATGAAGCATAATGCATGGCATCACACAGTTTGCGGTAGATTTGTTTACTTTGAGGCTTTGTCGTTGCTATTTCGGTCTTCAATTTTGTCACAATATAGAAAATTGAGTTTGCTTAACCTTGGCATTGGATTTTTGTCATTTTGAGCTCTGAATCAAAAGTTATGGACGATTTAGTGCAGATATGCCAAGTGGATCGATCAGTTAAAATGACCATTCTAAATTCATCATTGGTACTTTTTGATTAAAGGCTTATAAATGAAGCATAATTCATGACATCAAGCAGTTTGCGATAGATTAAATTACTTGGAGGCTTTCTCATAGATTAAATTTTATCTCGTAGATTAAATTTTTTCTAGTAGATATCTCGTAGATACTGAGCTCTAAATCAAAAATTACAGACGATTTAGTGCAAACATGTCAAGTTGATCGGCGAGTTAAAATGATCATTCTAAATAAATTATTGGTACTCATTGCGTAAAAGCGTATAAATAAAGTTGGATTACTTGGCGGCTTTGTCGTAGCTAATTATGTCGTAATTTTTATCACAATATGGAAAATTGAGATAGCTTAATGTTGCCGTTGGATTCGTGTCATTCTGAAGTCTAAATCAAAAGTTAGGGACTATTTTGTGCGGACATGTCAAGTTGATCGGGCATTTAAAATGATCATACTAAACTTATCATTGGTGCTCATTGAGTAAAGGTTTATAAATGAAGCATAATGCATGGCATCACGCAGTTTAGGAAAAATTGGATTACTTGGAGGCCTCAGGTAGCTGTTTCAGTTTCAAATGTTGTCACAACACAGAAAATGAGTTAGCTTAAGTTGGGCCTTGAATTCCTGTTATTCCGAACTCTAAATCAAAAGTTATGGACGATTTATTGCATACATGTCAAGGTTTTTCGCCACTTAAATTGCGTATTCTAAACTGATCAATTGTGCTCCTTGAGTAAATGCTTATAAATGAAGAATAATGCCTACCATCACGCAGTTTCGGATAGATTGAATTACTTGAAGGCTTTGTGGTAGCTGATTTAGTCTCAAATATTGTCACAATATAGAAAATTGAGCTAATTAACGTGGGTGGTGGATTCTTGTCATTCCGTACTCTAAATCAAACGTAACAGATGATTTATTGTGTACATAACAAGTTTATCGGCGAGTTAAATTGATCATTCGTAACTGATCATTGGTGCTCCTTGAGTAAAGCGTTATAAATGAAGCATAATGCATGGCATCAACCAGTTTAGGATAGACTGGATTACTTGAAGGCTTTATGGAAGCTCTTTTAATATCAAATATTGCCACAATATAGAAAATTGAGCTAGCTTACCGTGGGTGTTGGATTTGTGTTATTCTGAACTCTTAATCAAAAGTTACAGACGATTTAGTGTGTCATGTCAAGTTGATTGGCCAGTTAAATTGATCATTCTAAACTGATCATTGGAGTTCATTGAGCAAAGGTTTACAAATGAAGAATAATGTATGGAATCACGCAGTTTGGGATAGATTCGATTACTCAGAGGATTTAACATAGCTATTTTAGTATAAACTTATGTCACAATATAGAAAATTGAGCTAGCTTAACGTGAGCGTAGGATTCATGTCATTCTGAAATCTAAGTCAAAAGTTATGGACAATTTAGTGCGGACTTGTCAAATTTTTCAGCTAGTTAAACTGATCATTCTAAATTGATCATTGGTGCTCATTGAGCAAAGGTTTACAAATGAAGCATATTGCATGGCATCACGCAGTTTGGTATAGAATGGATTACATTGAGGATTTGTCATAGCTATTTTGGTCTTCAAGTTTATCATAATATTGAAAATTGAGCTAGCTCAACGTTGGCATTGGATTCGTGTCATTCCGAACTCTAAATCAAAATTTATGGATGACTTAGTGCGGACATGTCAAGTTGATAGGCCATTTAAAAATGATCATTTTATCCTTATCATTGGTGCTCCTTGCATGGCCTCACGCATTTTGGGATACATTGGATTAGTTAGAGCCTTTGTCATAGCTCTCTCAGTCTCAAATGGTGTCACATTATAGAAAATTGATCTAGCTTAACATTGGCGTTGGATTCATGTCATTCTGAAATCTAAATAAAAAGTTATGGAAGATTTAGTGCGTACATGTCAAGTTGATCGGCCAATTAAATGATCACTCTAAACTGATCATTGGTGATCCTTGAGTAAAGGCTTATAAATGAAGTATAATACATATCATCACACAGTTTAGGATAGATTGGATTACTTGAACGCTTTAAGGTAGCTGTTTCAGTCTCAAATGTTGTAACAATATACAAAATTGAGCTAGCTTAACATAGGCGTTGCATTTGTGTCATTCCAAACTCTAAATCAAAAGTTATGGAAGATTTAGTGCGTACATGTCAAGTTGATCGGCCTGTGAAATTAACCATTCTAAACTGACCATTGGAGTTCATTGACAAATGTTTACAAATGAAGCATAATTCTTGACATCACGCAGTTTTGGATAGATTCAATTTCTCGGAGGATTTGTCATAGCTATTTCAATATTAAATTTTATCACAATAGAAAAAATTGAGCTAGCTTAAGGCCGGAGTTTGATTCCTGTCCTTATGAACACTAATCAAAAGTTACAAACGATTTAGTGATGATATGTCAAGTTTATCGGCTTGTTAAATTGATCATTCTAAACTGATCATTGGTGCTGATTGTGCAAAGGTTTAAAAATAAAGCATATTGCATGGTATCACGCAGTTTGGGATAGAATGGATTACATCAAGGCTTTTTCGTAGCTATTTCGGTCTTAAAGTTGATCACAATATTGAAAATTGAGCTAGTTTAAAGTGGGCATTGCATTCGTGTCATTTTAAACTCTAAATAAAAAGTTACGGACGATTTAGTGCGTACATGTACAGTTGATTGGCCAGTTAAATTGGTCATTCTAAACTAATCATTGGTGCTAATTAAGCAATTGTTTACAAATGAAGCATAATGCATAGGATCACGCAGTTTGGGATAGATTTAATTACTTGATGGCTTTGTGGTAGTTGTTTCATTCTCAAATGTTGTCACAATATAGAAAATTGAGCTAGCTTAATGTGGGCGTTGGATTCATGTCATTCTGAACTATAAATCAAAAGTTACGGACGATTTAGTGTGTACATGTGAAGTTTATCAGCCTGGTAAATTGAGCATTCTAAACTGATCACTGGTGCTCCTTGAGGAAAGGCTTATAAATGAAGCATAATGCATGGAGTTTCGCAATTTAGAATAGATTTGATTAGTTGAAGGCTTTGTGGTAGCTGTTTCAGTCTCAAATATTGTCACAATATTGAAATTTTGTCACATTTCGTTCTTATGTTTTTTAACATTTCGGTCTAAAGTTTTATCACAATATTGAAAATTGAGTAAGATTAATGTGGGTGTTGTATTCATGTCATTTTGAGCTCGAGATCAAAAGTCAAAGATGATTTGGTGCGGACAGATCAAGTTGATCAGCTAGTTAAAATGATCATTCTAAACTGATGATTGGTGCTCATTCACCAAAGGTTTACAAATGAAACATAATGCACGGCCTCACGCAGTCCTGGATAGATTGTTTACTCGAAGGCTTTGTCGTATCTATTTCGGTCTAAAATTTTGTCATAATATAGAAAATTGAGTTAAATTAACGTGGGAATTGGATGTGTGTCATTTTGAACTCTAAATCAAAAGTTAAAGACAATTTAGTGAGGAATTGTCAATTTGATCGGCTAGCTAAAATGATCATTTTAAACTGATCATTGGTGCTCCTTGAGTAAAGGATAATAAATGAAGCATAATACATGGCATCACGCAGTTTGGGATAGATTGGATTACATGGAAGCTTTTTCATAGCTATTTCGATCTTAAAGTTTGTCACAATATAAAAAATTGAGCTAGCTTAACGTGGGCTTTGGATTCGTGTCATTTTGAACTCTAAATTAAAAGTTACAGAGGATTTACTGCGGACATGTCAAGTTGGTCGGCCAATTAAAATGATCATTCTAAACTGATCATTGGTGCCCCTTTAGTAAAGGCTGATAAATGAAGCATAATGCTTGGCATCACGCAGTTTTGGATAGATTGGATTACTGAAGGCTTTGTCGTAGCTATTTCGGTCTTAAATGTTGTCACAATATAGAATATTGGGCTAGCTTAACGTCGGCGTTGAATTCGTGTCATTGTGAACTCTAATTCAAAAGTTTTGAAAGTTTTTGTGCGTACATGTCAAGTTGATCGGCCAGTGAAATTGATAATTCTAAACTGATCATTGGAGTTCATTCGGCAATGGTTTACAAATGAAGCGTAATGCATGGCATCACACAGTTTTAGATAGATTCGATTACTCGGAGGATTTGTCATAGCTATTTCAATAATAAATTTTATCACAATATAGAATATTGAGCTACCTTAACGTGGGCATTAGATTCATGTCATTATGAACACTAAATCAAAACTTACAAATTATTTAGTGTGGACATTACAATTTTATCGGCTAGTTAAATTGATCATTCTAAACTGATCATTGGTACTCATTGAGCAAAGGTTTACAAATGAAGTATAATGCATGGCATCACGCAGTTTGGAATATATTTAATTACTTGATGGCTTTGTGGTTGCTGTTTCAATCTCAAATGTTATCACAATATAGAAAATTAAGCAAGCTTAACATGGGCGTTGGATTCATGTCATTCTAAACTCTAAATCAAAAGTTACGGATGATTTAGTGCGTACATATCCCGTTGATCAACACGTTAAATTGA
>JAENJI010001861.1:0-25004 GCA_018901935.1 Pugionium cornutum | reverse complement strand
TCTAAGTTTGTGATTTATCACGAGTTTCATCACCCCTCGTGTGGTTCACTTCACCCTTCCATCCATTACCAAATAGAAAACCCCCATCCAGAAGCCTAAGGTCGAGTTTCTCACCTAATCTTCTCCAAATAGCCCACGCGCGTACAACCTAGATTCGAGGCTTATATCATTTTGGTATCAGAGCTTAAAGCTCCTAAAACCAGGTTGTTTCTATCTTTTATTTAGTCTTGTTTCCAGTTCTTGCATTAGTTTAAGTCTCATTCAAAAAAAAAAAAAAAAATAACATCAAAACTCAAACCTGAACACCCTAGGACACGGCACGAGCAGGAGGAGTCCCAGCCGGATGGAGATGAGGACGCAAAGCCTCACGGCTATCACCCTAGGTGATGTAAGATTGAATATCAATCTCACAAGCGGTACGGCCATAACTCGCAAGACCGAGAATCTCTCTTGGCTTAAGCGGGCAAGGGAACTAAAAGGAGGGGATTTTGATCGAATCACACGATCAAAGGTGAACCAAGGGAGTTTGAATCTCTCAAACTAACCTGGCCGTGGCTTCAATAGAAAGGAATTGAATCACACACTTTATTTGTAAAGAACAAGAACAAGACTCAAAGACAAGGCTTTGAAGAAAATACTTTGTATTCAAATTTAATTTCAATGGTGGTCTGTCTTTACAATGAGGTCGTGCTGAGCCTATATAGTGCTCCTAGCAACGGTCCTAAACCTAAAAAAGAGAAAAGGAAATCATATGTTTAAAATATATGGTTGCTGGCCATTAATGTCTAGTTTGGCCAACAAGGAAAGCGTATATGCTTGAATCTTGAGAGCTTTGGGGCGATTATAAGATGTCTAGGTACATCCTGGATGCTTTGGAAAGTCTTCAATACGTGTCCAAGTTGCAAGGAATAGAGATATTGCAATCTGAACACATTAAGTGCACTTCGGTCCATATATGGCAAGTCTTGGAGGAAAGGGATTCGCCTGATCCTCTGGTGGCTGGTGCATGGTAGGTTTATTTTGGGCTTCTTTAAGGCCTTAATAATATCTCCTGGACGCCATGTTTTGGTTTGCAAGTGATTAAACCAGTTGGCCATCTCACTTGCCATAAACGGCTCCAATCGGTTCATTTGAAGGCACAGATGGATCCGCCTAGTCCAAGCCGTGTTTGAGCTTCTATAAGTGCTTAAGGGAGCTCCTAGAAGTACCAAAAAGTCTACTGGTCGCAAAAGAAACGTTTGGAGACATTCATATAAGGAAAGTTCCAAAAATGGTAAGTTTCGAAAACTCCAATTTGATGTATGGTGCATGACTTGATCTGGCCTTGTTTGGGGTGAGCTCCATGTCGCCGTGTGTTCTATGTGAGTCAGGATTATAGGCCAGGTTTGGTCTTGGCTGGACGCTTCTTGGTTAAGCTTGGATTCATGAAGATACACCCATGTATCCTTTTTCGCGTATTTGGCAGCCTTTGTGTTCCTTGGGCCGGCCGGGCCGGGCAGTTGGCCAGGGGTTGTGCCGATGACCTCATCACTTGGCCAAGAGGACCTCCACGGCAACCAGAAGCAGAAGGCGATGGCTTCGAGCCCTACGGTCATCAACAGAGACCAAGAATGCCTCCTAGACATCATAAGGATGGAGATGAATACGCCTACAACCAGTTAAATCATCATGATGTCAAATTAACACCTCCTAGTTTTGCAGGAAAAGTAGACCCCGAAGCCTATCTAGATTGGGAGAGGAGGATGGATCACATCTTCGATCACTACAACCAACCAGGCCCTAGGAGAGTCTCCATGGCAGTAGCACAACTCACGGATAATGCCCTCATCTGGTGGTATTGTGAGGTTTCTGACCGAAGGAGGAGGAGATTGAGGCCCGTAGACTCATGGGTGGACATGAAAGATCTCATGAGACAAAGGTTTGTTCCACCTTATTTTCATAGAGATTTGCAATGACGTTTTCGTACTCTTAAGCAAGGCACCAGATCAGTAGAAGAGTACTACGAAGAGTTTGAAAGGCTAAGGAACAGGCTGGAGCTCAATGATGAATTGCATGAGAGAATCAGCTGTAAGGTGGAGAGGCAAATCTACAACGACTTCAAGGACTTGTTCCACCTATCTGTCCAGGCTGAGCAGCACATCAGGCGTAAGTGCCAAGACATCCGCAGCAAGCCTAAGACGCATTGGACACCAAGCAATAGCCCCAAGCCCATAAAAAGGCAAGAGCATAGAGATCGAATCACGGTTCAAGAGCAAGCCTCCTGAGCAAACCCGTGACCAGAGAGAGCCTAGTAAGTGTTCTAACCCTCAGAGATCATGTGACATCACTTGTTTTAAGTGTAGGGGTCGCGGTCACATCTCAAGGGAGTGCCCAAACAACCGTGTCATGCTGGTCACGGAAGATGGAGAGTATGAGTCTCAAGACGAAGAAGACTATGAACCAGAAGGGGAAATAGGTGACATTGAGTACCCTGATGTGGGGGAAGTGCTGGTCACTATGCACATTCTCAGCGCAATGGTAGACCCCTCAGAGACCATCCAAAGGAAGAAAATCTTCCACAGCCGTTGCACAATCAAGGGCAAGGTATGTAACTGATGAGGACATCAGGTCGTACATCCAGCCAGGAGACCAGACTGGCCGACCAGGAAGTTTGCCCGAGACAGCCGGACCATCTGGCACGCCTGCCGGCCCAAGCAGTACCGCCGGACCCTCGACCACAAGGACCAGAGCAACCAGCATTGCCGGCGGAGAGGCCCAAGCTTCCGGCACACTTGGTGGTGACGTGGATGACACCGCCGGTCCCTCTGGTGATGCCACCAACTCCGGGATCAACTTGGCCGGTCCTGAAGGCATTCCGCCCAGTACCTCGCACAATCCAGCCGGTACAACCGATCCAGCCGAGTACACGCGCATTTCCACTTCTACACAAGAGGACTCGGACCAAATGAGCTACCAGCTCCAGGACATGCACCTAGAGGAAGTATCTACACCAGTGGTACCTCAAGGAGCAATGACAAGAAGCAGATCAAGGGCACTCTTCCACAAATTCAGCTTATGGGTCGACAAGCTCCTAGAGGAAGATCGACTAAGGACAATGGGCCAAAAGTGCAAGGAAGAGTCCAATGGCTTCTCAAAAACACAAGGGACATCAGAGACTTGGGCTTTAGTGGCAAGAGAGGTCAGGGCCCAAAGATTCTTAACCCTACTCCAAGTCGAAGACTAGGAACAAGGCGCGTGCATGCCAGAAGGACGGCCACCTTCCATTCCTTGGCCATGAGGTAAGTTAAGATAAGTTTCAATTCGAATATATGCCTCTTTCTGGTTTACAGGGTAGGACCTAGAATATTTACTTTTATTGAGTCAAAGACATTTTAGGAATAGGTCCTTTTTCGATAATACACTTTTGTATCTTTGCCTTTTATGCACTTTTGTAAGTTTTCCTTTTCTTATTTGGGTCGACCCTAGAAGGTCAAGTTATCGAGCATATTAATAAGGCTCCTTCCAGCATTGTAGTTCGACAACCTTTTTGATTTTAATAAAGATAGAACTTTTTCCCCAACAAGTTTTCTCTCAAGAATCTTCTGCGCTTAGAATCTAGTTGAGACCAGCCCTCCTAGCTCTAAGTTTGTGATTTATCACGAGGTTCATCACCCCTCGTGTGGTTCACTTCACCTTTCCATCGAATACCAACCCAAAAACCCCTATCCAAGAAGCTAAGGTCGAGTTTCTCACCTAAACTTCTCCAAACAGCGCACTCGCATACATCCTTGAATCAAGGCTTGTATCATTTTGGTATAGAGCTTAAAGCTCCTAAACAAGGTTGTTTCTATCCTTTTGTTTGTTTTGTTTTTAGTTCTTGCATTAGTTTAAAGTCGCATTCAATAAAAATCAAAAAAATAACATCAAACTCCAAACCGAGTACATCTAGCCTTCTACGTGTATCACTAGGGTTTAGATTCACTTTTGCATTGCCATTCACGTTTTCCTTTTAATTTAAATCATATTTCCTTTATTTTTAAGTTAAATTAAAAAGAAAAGAAAAAGAAAATAGAAAGATTACTAAAGGAATTCGAATTGGACACCTAGCACAATTTGTCAAGAAAGTTTCCTTTTTCTCAAATCTTCATATCTTTGAAATTTCCAATTCTCAGATTTTTTTCCTTTTTGCAAAATTTTCGAATCCTTATAAAAAGAAAACTCTCCTAATAATTTAGGAGCATCCTAGCTTGTCTTCTTTCTTTGTAGCACACAATGGCAGAAGAAAATAGAGAAGCAACCGAAGCAATGATGGCCATGTTCACCACACTCCAAACACAACTCACATCCATAGGCGAGAGGTTGGAGCGCGTGGAAAGACCGGTGAGATTCCAGGCCATAAGGCACGTGAGAGCTGAGCAAGACCGTCCTGAGGGTCCTGAGCACCTTAGGACACGGCACGAACAGGAGGAACCCCAGCCAGATGGAGATGAGGACACACAACCTCATAACTATCACCATAGGCCGAGAGGACCTCCACGGCAACCAGAGGCAGAAGATGATGGCTTTGAGCCATATGTTCTTCACCAGAGACCAAGAATGCCTCCTAGACATCATGAGGATGGAGTTGAACATGCCTATAACCGGGTAACTCATCCTGATGTTAAGCTAACTCCTCCAAGTTTTGCAGGAAAAGTAGACCCCGAGGCTTACCTAGATTGGGAGAGAAGAATGGATCATATCTTTGACCATGACAACCAACCAGGACCTAGGAGAGTCTCAATGGCAGTAGCAAAACTTACGGACAATGCCCTCATCTGGTGGGATCGTGAGGTATCTGACAGAAGGAGGAGAATGAGGCCCATAGACTCATGGGTCGACATGAAAGACCTCATGCGACAAAGGTTTGTTCCACCTTACTTTCATAGAGACTTGCAACGTCGTTTTCGTACTCTTAACCAGGGTACTAGATCAGTAGAAGAGTACTATGAAGAGTTCGAGAAGCTAAGGAACAGATTGGAGCTCAATGATGATGAAGAAGCATTGATGGCAAAATTTTTGGATGGACTCCAAGAAAGAATCAGCCGCAAGGTGGAAAGGCAAATCTACAATGACTTCAAGGACTTGTTCCACCTATCTGTCCAGGCTGAGCAGATAATCAAATGTAAGAACCAAGACATCCGGAGCAAGCCTAAGAAACCTTGGGCACCAAACAACATGCCCAAGCCCGTAGACAAAGGCAAGAGAATAGAGATCGAGTCAAGGTTCAAGAGCAAGCCTTCTGAACCCACCCGTGACCAGAGAGAGCCTGGTAAGTCTTCTAACCCTCAAAGATCACGTGACATAACTTGTTTCAAGTGTAGGGATCGTGGACACATCTCAAGGGAGTGCCCAAACAACCGGGTCATGTTGATTACGGAGGCTGGAGAATATGAGTCCCAAGATGAAGAGGACTATGAACCAGAAGAGGAGTATGGTGACATTGAGTACCCTGATGTGGGGGAAGTGCTGGTCACTAGACGCATCCTCAGTGCAATGGTGGATCCTTCAGAGACCATCCAAAGGGAGAACATCTTCCACAGCTGTTGCACCATCAAGGGCAAGGTATGTAACCTCATCATAGATGGTGGTTCTTGCACTAACGTTGCTAGTGCATATATGGTTGATAAGCTAGGTCTAGAGAAGACAAGGCATCCTCGACCATATAGACTGAGATGGCTAGATGACAAAGTGGAGCTCAAGATCCATGAGCAAGTCACTGTGCCATTCAGTGTGGGCAAGTACCAAGACCAAGTCGTGTGCGACGTGGTGCCCATGCAAGCTGGCCATCTTCTGCTAGGAAGACCATGGCAGTTTGACAAAGAGACCAGGCATGATGGCCGAACCAATCTCTACACTTTGTGCATGACAAAAGAAAGGTCAGCTTGGCTCCTCTTACACCTGCCCAGGTACATGAGCTACAACTCCAAATGAGTAAGGAAAAGAAACTTATCAAGTCTAATTTTCTTATTCAACCAAGCCATGTCCGGAGAGCTTTAGCCTCAAAGGATTTAATGTTACTAATGGTTTTCAAGGAAGTGTTGAATGTAGAAAAAGAACAGGTAGAGCTACCTCCTGAAGTAGCAACTCTCCTCAACAAGTTCCAGGATGTATTTCCAGAGGAGATACCAGCAGGCTTGCCTCCTTTACGTGGCATAGAACACCAGATTGATCTAGTGCCCGGAGCAGCCCTGCCCAACCGGCCAGCCTACAGGATGAGTCCAGAAGAGTCCAAGGAGCTTAAGAAGCAAGTCAAGGAGCTCCTGGAGAAAGGATATGTTCGAGAGAGCCTCAGTCCATGTGCCGTACCAGTGCTACTAGTGCCCAAGAAGGATGGGACTTGGCGCATGTGCGTGGACTGCCGAGCGATCAACAACATCACAGTCAAGTACCAGCATCCAATACCACGGCTGGATGACATGCTAGATGAGCTGAGTGGGGCCACGGTCTTCTCCAATATAGACCTCAAGAGTGGATACCACGAGGTCATGAAAGAAGGTGATGAATGGAAGACTGCTTTCAAGACAAAGCAAGGGCTCTACGAGTGGAAAGTCATGCCATTTGGCTTGACTAATGCCCCAAGCACCTTCATGCGCCTTATGAACCAAGTTCTTAGGGCGTACATCAGTAAGTTTGTAGTGGTTTATTTTGATGACATACTAGTTTATAGTAAGTGCCTACGGGAACACCTTAGACATCTTGAGATGGTACTTAAAACCCTTCGACAAGAAGAGCTTTATGCCAATCTCAAGAAGTGCATCTTTTGTACTGATAAACTTGTATTTTTAGGTTTTGTTGTAAGTTCACAGGGCCTACAGGTTGATGAAGAGAAGATTCGAGCCATACAAGAATGGCCAACACCAGGGAACATCAGCCAAGTAAGGAGCTTCCACGGACTGGCCAGCTTCTATAGGAGATTCGTGCCCAACTTCAGCAGTATTGCCTCACCATTGATGGCAGTAGTGTAGAAAAATGTGGGATTCAGCTGGGGAGAAGCTCAGGAGAAGGCATTCCAGGCCTTGAAGGACAGCCTTACACATGCACCAGTGCTAGTCCTGTCCGACTTCAACAAGACGTTTGAAGTGGAGTGTGATGCCTCTGGAATAGGCATAGGAGCAGTGCTAACCCAAGGAGGGAGGCCAGTGGCATACTTCAGTGAGAAGCTAGGTGGTGCCTCACTGAACTACCCCACTTACGACAAGGAGCTTTATGCCCTTGTTCGAGCATTGGAGACTTGGCAGCATTACTTGCTGTCCAAGTTGTTTTTGATCCACACTAATCACGAGACTCTCAAAAAACTCATAGGGCAAACCAATCTCAAGAGGAGACATGCCAGGTGGATGGAGTTCATAGAGACCTTCCCGTACGTCATCAAGTACAAGAAGGGCAAAGATAATGTGGTAGCCGATGCACTATCAAGGAGGTTTGCCTTGATATCCACCATGGAGGGAAAGGTCCTAGGATTCGATCACATCAAGGACCTATACAAGGATGATCCTGACTTTGCTGAGAGCTACAAGGAGTGTAGCACAGGGAGTCATGGCAAGTTTTACATCCATGAGGATTCTTGTTCCGAGAGAGAAGGCTGTGCATACCACAAGGATCATTAAGGGAGCTTATCATCCGAGAAGCTCATGGAGGAGGACTCATGGGCCATTTTGGTGTCGACAAGACTCTAGCAGTGGTCAAGGAGCACTTCTACTGTCCACACATCAAGAGGACAGTAGAAGCTCATTGTGCAAGATGCATCACTTGCAAGAAGGCAAAGTCCCGAGTGCAACCTCACGGGTTGTATCTCCCACTGCCCATACCCACACATCCATGGGTGGACATCTCGATGGACTTTGTTCTAGGTCTGCCAAGATCAACCACAAAGATGCAATCTTTGTAGTGGTGGACAGATTCTCCAAGATGGCACACTTCATTCCATGTGCCAATGTCAATGATGCCTTACAAACAGCTGAGCTGTTCTTCAAGGAGATAGTACGGCTTCATGGAGTGCCAAGGACCATCGTATCAGACAGGGACACCAAGTTCCTCAGCCACTTCTGGAGGACCCTTTGGAGAAAGCTAGGCACGAAGCTACTCTTCTCTACCACCTGCCATCTTCCAACCGATGGCCAAACTGAAGTTGTCAACAGGACACTATCAACCCTTCTCAGGACTACACTAGGGAAGAACCTAAAGACTTGGGTGGAGTGCCTGCCATTCATAGAGTTCGCTTACAACCGAGCCGTGCACTCAGCAACCAAGAAGACACCATTTGAAGTAGTATACGGCTTCAACCCTCTCACCCCATTGGAGTAAACACCACTGCCACCAGCTGAGATGACCAACCTCAACGGAGCATCCAAGGCAGAGTTCATAAGGAGATTACACCAGAAGGTAGCAGAAAACTTGGAGAAGAGGACCGGACAGTACGTGACTCATGCCAACAAGGAGAGAAAGGAGGTGATCTTTCAACCAGGCGATGGGGTGTGGCTACACCTACGGCAGGAGAGGTTCCCAAGCCTAAGGAGTTCCAAGCTAGCACCAAGAGGAGATGGACCATTCAGAGTGCTCGAGAGAATCAACAACAACGCTTACCGGATTAAGCTCCCAGGTGAGTTTAATGTGTCCAATACGTTCAATGTTACTGACTTAGCCCCTTTCCATGCAGATGAACCAGTTTTGAGGACAAAACCTACTGAAGAGGGAAGGAATGATGAGGACATCAGGTCGTACATCCAGCCAGGAGACCAGACTGACCGACCAGGAAGCTTGCCCGAGACAGCAGGACCATCTGGCGCACCTGCCGGACCAGACAGTACCGCCGGACCCTCGACCTATAGGACCAGACCGGTCAACATCGCCGGCGGAGAGGCCCAAGCTTCCGGCACACTTGTTGGGGACGTGAATGACACCGCCGGTCCCCCTGATGACACCGCCGACTCTGGGATCAACTTGGGCGGTCCTGAAGTCATTCCGGCCAGTACCGCGCACAATCCAGCCGGTACAGGCCATCCAGCCAGTACACTTCCACTTCTACACAAGAGGACTCGGACCAAATGAGCTACCAGCTCAGGACATGCACCTAGAGGAAGTATCTACACCAGTGGTACCTCAAGGAGCAATGACAAGAAGCAGATCAAGGGCACTCTTCCACAAATTCAGCTTATGGGTTAGAAGCTCCTAGAGGAAGATCGCAGCTAAGGACAATGGGCCAGAAGTGCAAAGAAGAGTCCAAAGTCTTCTCAACAACACAAGGGACATCAGGTACTTGGGCTTTAGTGGCAAGAGGTCAGGGCCCAAAGATTCCTAACCCTACTCCAAGTCGAAGACTAGGAGCAAGGCGCGTGCATGCCACAAGGACGACCACCTTCCATTTCTTGGCCGTGAGGTAAGTAAGGTAAGTTTTCAATAAGAATATTTGCCTCTTTCTGTTTTGCAGGGTAGGATCTAGAATATTTACTTTTATTGAGTCAAAAACATTTTAGGAATAGGTCCTTTTTCGATTATACACTTTTGTATCTTTTCCTTTGTGCACTTTGTAAGTTTTCCTTTTCTTATTTGGGTCAAGCTGTCGAGCATATTAATAAGGCTCCTTCCAGCATTGTAGTTACAACCTTTTGATTATTAATAAAGTAGAACTTTTTCTCAAGCTTTCTCTAAGACTTGTGCGCTTAGAACCTAGTTGAGACCAGCCCTCCTAGCTCTAAGTTTGTGATTTATCACAAGGTTCATCACCCCTCGTGTGGTTCACTTCACCCTTCCATCGTTTACCAACCAGAAAACCCCTATCCAGAAGCCTAAGGTAGAGTTTCTCACCTAATCTTCTACAAACAGCCCACGCGCATACATCCTTGAATCAAGGCTTGTATCACAACCCAAAACCCCTATCCAAGAAGTCTAAGGTCGATTTTATCACCTAAACTTCTCCAAACAGCCCACGCGCATACATCCTTGAATCAAGGCTTGTATCACGGCCACCTTCCATTTCTTGGCGTGAGGTAAGTAAGGTAAGTTTTCAATTCGAATATTTGCCTCTTTCTGTTTTGCAGGGTAGGATCTAGAGTATTTACATTTTTTGAGTCTAAGACATTTTAGGAATAGGTCCTTTTTCGGTTATGCTCTTTTGTACATTTTCCATTTGTGCACTTTTGTAATCTTTGCTTTTCTTTCTTTGAGTCGACCCTAGAAGGTCAAGCTGTCGAGCATATTAATAAGGCTCCTTCCAGCATTGTAGTTCAACAACCTTTTTGATATTAATAAAGTAGAACTTTCTTCCAACAAGTTTTCTCTCTAAGAATCTTGTGCGCTTAGAATCTAGTTGAGACCAGCCCTCCTAGCTCCAAGTTTGTGATTTATCACGAGGTTCATCACCCCTCGTGTGGTTCACTTCACCCTTCCATCAAATACCAACGCAGAAACCCCTATCCAAGAAGTCTAAGGTCGAGTTTCTCACCTAACCTTCTCCAAACAGCCCACGAACATATAAGCCTTGAATCAAGGCTTGTATCAACAAATCACGGACAATGCCCTCATCTGGTGGGGTCGTGAGGCTTCTGACCGAAGGAAGGGAGATTGAGGCCCGTAGACTCATGGGTCGACTTGAAAGATCTCATGAGGCAGAGGTTTTTTCCACCCTATTTCCATAGGGATTTGCAATGACGTTTTCGTACTCTTAAGCAGGGCACCAGATCAGTAGAGGAGTACTATGAAGATTTTGAGAGGCTAAGGAACAGGCTGGAGCTCTATGACGATGAAGAGTCATTGATGGCACAATTCTTGGATGGACTGCAAGAGAGAATCAGCCGCAAGGTGGAGAGGCAAATCTACAATGACTTTAAAGACTTGTTCCACCTATCTGTCCAGGCTGAGCAGCACATCCGGCGTAAGAGCAGAGACATCCGCAGCAAGCCTAAGACGCCTTTGGCACCAAGCAATAGCCCAAATCTCGTAGAAAAAGGCAAGAGCATAGAGATCGAATCACGGTTCAAGAGCAAGCCTCCTGAGCAAACCCGTGCCATGGTTTGTTCTAATTTATTCTCTCAAGAGACTTGTGCGCTTAGACCCTAGTTGAAACCAGCCCTCCTAGCTCTAATTTTGTGATTTATCACGAGGTTCATCACCCCTCGTGTGGTTCACTTCACCTTTCCATCAAATACCAACCCAAAAACCCCTATCCAAGAAGTCTAAGGTCGAGTTTCTCACCTAACCTTCTCCAAACAGCCCACGCGCATATAAGCCTTGAATTGAGGCTTGTATCACCATATGACTCGAAGCCATCGCCTTCTGCTTTTGGTTGCCGTGGAGGTCCTCTCGGCCTAGGGTGATACCCATGAGGCTGTGCGTCCTCATCTCCATCCGGCTGGGGCTCCTTCTGTTCGTGCCATGTCCTAGGGTGCTCTGGACCCTCAGCACGGTCTTTCTCAGCTCTCACATGCCTTATGGCCTGAAATATCACAAGACTCTCCACACGCTCCAACCTCTCGCCGATTGATGCGAGTTGTCTTTGGAGGGTGGTGAACATGGCCATCATGGCCTTGGATGCATCTCTATTTTCTTCTGCCATTGCGTACTACAAAAGAAATGAACAAGTTACTCTGCTCCTAGAATCGATTAGGAGTATTTCTTATATATAAGAATTCGAAAAATTACAAAAAGGAAAAACTGGAAAAAAAGGAAAATTCGAAAAAATGGAAAGTTGAAAAAATATGGAAACTTCCTAACAACTAGTGCTAGCTGTCTTGGTCGACTTCTTTTGGTGTTTTTTCCTATTTTATTTTTCTTTTCTTTTTAATTTAACTTAATAATAATGGAAATATGATTTAAGAAAAAAGGAAAAACGTAATTTGCAATGCAAGAATGAATCTAAGCCCTAGTGATACACGTAGAAGCTAGATGCACTCGGTTTGGAGTTTGATGCTAATTTTTTTTATTTTTTTCTTGAATGCGACTTAAAATAATGCAAGAACTAGAAACAAAACTAATTAAAGGATAGAAACAACCTGGTTTAGGAGCTTTAAGCTCTGATACCAAAATGATACAAGCCTCGATTCAAGGTTGTATTTACGTGGGCCATGTGGAGAAGATTAGGTGAGAAACTCAACCTTAGGCTTCTGGATGGGGGGTTTTCTGTTTGGTAAAGGATGGAAGGGTGAAGTTAACCACACGAGGGGTGATGAACCTCGTGATAAATCACAAACTTAGAGCTAGGAAGGCTGGTCTCAACTAGGTTGTAAGCACACAAGTCTCTTGAGAGAATAACTTGTATAAAGAAAATTCGATATTTATTAACTATCAAAAAGTTTGTCGAACTACAATGCTGGAAGAAGCTTTATTAATATGCTCGACAGCTTGACCTTCTAGGGTCGACTCAAGAAACGAAATGGAAAACTTACAAAAGTGCACAAATGGAAAACTTACAAAAGTGCATAAGAGAAAAGAACTTATTTCTAAAATGTCTTTGACTCAGAAATGGAAATAATCTTAATGCTACCCTGCAAAACAAAATGAGGCAAGTATACAATTTGTTAACTTACCTTTCTTACCTTTCGTCCAAGAAATGGAAGGTGGCCAACCTTGTGGCATGCACGCGCCTAGCTCCTATTCTTCGATTTGGAGTAGGGTTACGAATCCTTGGGCCTTGACCTCTCTTGCCACTAAAGCCCACGTCTCTGAAGTCCCTTGCATTGTGGAGAAGCCTTTGGGCTCTTCTTTGTACTCTTGGACCACTGTTCCTTGTCGAGCATTTTCTAGGAGCTTGTTGACCCACAAGCTGAACTTGTGGAAGAGTACCCTTGATTTGCTCCTTGTCATTGCTCCTAGTGGCACCACTGGTGTAGAGACCTCCTCTAGATGCATGTCTTGAAGCTGGTAGCTTTTCTGGTCCGAGTCTCCTTGTGTAGATGTTGAATTGGTGGTGCACTCGGCTGGATCGTGATACAAGCGTTAATTCAAGGATTTATGTGCATGGGCTGTTTGGAGAAGTGTAGGTGAGAAACTCGACCTTAGACTTCTTGGATAGGGGTTTTTTGGTTGGTATTCGATGGAAAGGTGAAGTGAACCACACGAGGGGTGATGGAAAGGTGAAGTAAACCACACGAGGGGTGATAGAGCCCTCCTAGCACTAAATCACAAACTTAGAGCTAGGAGGGCTGATCTCAACTAGATTCTAAGCGCACAAGATTCTTGAGAGATAACTTGTTGGGGAAAAAGTTCTATCTTTATTAATATCAAAAAGGTTGTCGAACTACAATGCTGGAAGGAGCCTTATTAATATGCTCAACAGCTTGACCTTCTAGGGTCGACTCAAATAAGAAAAGGAAAACTTACAAAAGTGCACAAAAGGAAAAGATACAAAAGTGTATAATCGAAAAAGGACCTATTCCTAAAATGTCTTTGACTCAATAAAAGTAAATATTCTAGATCCTACCCTGCAAAAGAGAAAGAGGCATATATTCGAATTGAAACTTACCTTAACTTACCTCATGCCAAGAAATGGAAGGTGGCCGTCCTTGTGGCATGCACGCGCCTTGCTCCTAGTCTTTGACTTTGAGTAGGGTTAAGAATCTTTGGGCCCTGACCTCTCTTGCCACTAAAGCCCAAGTCTCTGATGTCCCTTGTATTGTTGAGAAGCCATTGGACTCTTCCTTGCACTTTTGGCTCATTGTCCTTAGTCGATCTTCCTCAAGGAGCTTGTCGACCCATAAGCTGAATTTGTAAAAGAGTGCCCTTGATCTGCTTCTTTTAATTGCTCCTTGAGGCACCACTGGTGTAGAGACTTCCTCTAGGTGCATGTCCTGTAGCTGGTAGCTCATTTGGTCCGAGTCTTCTTGTGTAGAAGTGGAAATGCACGTGTACTCGGCTGGATAGGCTGTACCGGCTGGATTGTGCGAGGTACTGGCCGGAATGCCTTCAGGACCGGCCAAGTTGATCCCGGAGTTGGTGGCATCACCAGAGGGGCCGGCGGTGTCATCCACGTCACCACCAAGTGTGCCGGAACCTTGGGCCTCTCCGCCGGCAATGCTGGTTGCTCTGGTCCTTGTGGTCGAGGGTCCGGCGATACTGCTTGGGCCGGCAGGCGTGCCAGATGGTCCGGCTGTCTCGGGCAAGCTTCCTGATCGGCCAGTCTGGTCTCCTGGCTGGATGTAAGACCTGATGTCCTCATCAGATCGGCTGTACCAGCTGGACTGTGCGAGGTACTGGCCAAAATGTCATCTGAGCTGGCCAAGTTGATCCCGGAGCCGGAGGCGTCACCAATTGGACAGGTGGTGATACAAGCCTCGATTCAAGGCTGTATGCGCTTGGGCTGTTTGGAGAAGTTTAGGTGAGAAACTCAACCTTAAGCTTCTGGATAGGGGTTTTCTGATTGGTAATGGATGGAAGGGTGAAGTGAACCACACGAGGGGTGATGAACCTCGTGATAAATCACAAACTTAGAGCTATGAGGGCTGGTCTCAACTAGGTTCTAAGCGCACAAGTTTGTTGAGAGAATAACTTGTAGAAAGAAAATTCGATCTTTATTAATTATCAAAAAGGTTGTCAAACTACAATGCTGGAAGGAGCCTTATTAATATGCTCGACAGCTTGGCCTTCTAGGGTCGACTCAAGAAAAGAAATGGAAAACTTACAAAAGTGCACAAATGGAAAACTTACAAAAGTGCATAACCGAAAAGGTCTTATTCCTAAAATGTCTTTGACTCAAAATGTAAATGATCTAAATCCTACCCTGCAAAAAAGAAAGAGGCAAGTATATAATTTGAAAACTTACCTTTCTTACCTTTCGGCCAAGAAATAAATGGTGGCCGACCTTGTGGCATGCACGCACCTAGCTCCTAGTTTTCGACTTGGAGTAGGGTTACGAATACTTTGTCCTTGACCTCTCTTGCCACTAAAGCCCAAGTCTCTGAAGTCCCTTGCATTGTGGAGAAGCCTCTGGGCTCTTCTTTGCACTCTTGGCACACTGTTCCTTGTCGAGCATCTTCTTGGAGCTTGTTGATCCACAAGCTGAACTTGTGGAAGAGTACCCTTGATCTGCTCCTTGTCATTGCTCCTGGTGGCACCACTGGTGTAGAGACCTCCTCTAGATGAATGTCTTGAAGCTGGTAGCTTATCTAGTCCGAGTCTCCTTGTGCAGAGGTTGAAATGGTGGTGCAATCGGCTGGATCGGCTGTACCGGCTGGACTGTGCGAGGTACTGGCTGAAATGCCATCGGAGCCGGCCAAGTTGCTCCCGGAGCCGGCGGCATCACCAAATGGGTCGGTGGTGTCATCCACGTCGCCGCCAGTTGGGCCGGAGGTTTGGGCCTCTCCGCCGGAAATGTTGGTCGGTCTGGCCCGGCTGGTCAAAGGCTTGGTGGTACCGCTTGGGCTGGTAGACGTGCCAAATGGCCCGGCTGTCTCAGGCAAGCTCCCTGGTCGGCCAATCTGGTCTCCTGGCCGGCCATACGACCTTATTTCCCCCATTATCACCTCCCCCTTCAGTAGTTTTTTACCTCAAAACTGGTTTATCTGCATGGAAAGGGGCTAAGTCAGTTACGTTGAACGTGTTAGACACATTAAATTCACCTGGAAGCTCGATCCGGTAAGCGTTGTTGTTGATCCTCTCCAGCACTCTAAATGGTCCATCTCCTCTTGGTGCTAGCTTGGAACTCCTTAGGTTGGGGAACCTCTCCTGCCGTAGGTGTAGCCACACCCAATCACCTGGTTGAAAACTCACCTCCTTTGTTCCCTTGTTGGCATGAGTCACGTACTGCCCGGTCCTCTTTTCTAAATTCTCTGCTACCTTCTGGTGTATCTTCTTTATGAACTCTGCCTTGGATGCTCCGTTGAGGTTGGTCATCTCTGCTGGTGGTAATGGCGCTTGCTCCAATGGTGTGAGAGGGTTGAAGCCATATACTACTTCAAAAGGGGTCTTCTTGGTTGCTGAGTGCACGGCTCGGTTGTATGCGAACTCTATGAATGGCAGGCACTCCACCCAAGTCTTGAGGTTCTTACCTAGTTTTGTCCTGAGAAGAATCGACAATGTTCGGTTGACTACTTCAGTTTGGCCATCGGTTTGAGGAAGGCAGGTGGTAGAGAAGAGAAGCTTCGTGCCTAGCTTCCTCCAAAGTGTCATCCAGAAATGGCTGAGGAACTTGGTGTCCCTGTCTGACACGATGGTCCTTGGCACTCCATGAAGCCGTACTATCTCCCTGAACAACAGCTCGGCTGTTTGCGTGGCATCATTAACATTGGCACACGGAATAAAATGTGCCATCTTGGAGAATCTGTCCACCACTACAAAGATTGCATCTTTGTGGTTGATCTTGGGCAGACCTAGAACCAATTCCATTGAGATGTCCACCCATGGATGTGTAGGTATGGGCAGTGGGAGATACAACCCGTGAAGGTGCACTAGGGACTTCGTCTTTTTGCAAGTGATTCACCTTGCACAATGGGCTTCTACTGACCTTTTGATGTGTGGCCAGTAGAAGTGCTCCTTGACCATTGCTAGAGTCTTGTCGACACCAAAGTGGCCCATGAGTCTTCCTCCATGAGTTTCTCGGATGATAAACTCCCATAACGATCCTTGTGGTATGCACAACCTTCTCTCTTGGAACAAAAACCCCTCATGGAGATAGAACTTGCCATGACTTCCTGTGGCACACTCCTTGTAGCTCTCAGCAAGGTCAGCATCATCCTTATATAGGTCACTGATGTGCTCGAACCCTAAGACCGTTGCCTCCATGGTGGATATCAAGGCAAACCTCCTTGATAGTGCATCGGCTACCACATTGTCTTTGCCCTTCTTGTACTTGGTGACGTACGGGAAGGTCTCTATGAACTCCATCCACCTGGTATGTCTCCTCTTGAGATTGGTTTGCCCTCTGAGGTGTTTGAGAGTCTCGTGGTCAGTGTGGATCACGAACTCCTTGGACAGCAAGTAATGCTGCCACGTCTCCAATGCTCGGACTAGGGCATAAAGCTCCTTGTCGTAATTGGGGTAGTTCAGTGAGGCACCACCTAGCTTCTCACTGACGTATGCCACTGGCCTCCCTACTTGGGTTAGCACTGCTCCTATGCCTATTCCAGAGGCATCACACTTCACTTCAAACGTCTTGTTGAAGTCGGGCAGGACTAGCACTGGTGCATGTGTAAGGCTGTCCTTCAAGGCCTGGAATGCCTTCTTCTGAGCTTCTCCCCAGCTGAATCCCACGTTTTTCTTCACTACTGCCGTCAATGGTGAGGCAGTACTGCTGAAGTTGGGCACGAATCTCCTGTAGAAGCTGGCCAGACCGTGGAAACTCCTCACTTGGTTGATGTTGCTTGGTGTTGGCCATTCTTGTATGGCTCGAATCTTCTCTTCATCAGCCTGTACGTCCTGTGAACTTACAACAGAACCTATGAAGACAATTTTATCAGTACAAAGATGCACTTCTTGAGATTGGCATAAACTCTTCTTGTCGAAGGGTTTTAAGTACCAACTCAAGATGTGTGAGGTGATCCCTTAAGCATTTACTGTAAACTAAAATTTCATCGAAATAAACTACAACGAACTTACTGATGTACGCCCTAAGAACATTGTTCATTAGGCGCATGAAGGTGCTTGGGACATTAGTCAAGCCGAATGGCATGACTGTCCACTCGTAGAGCCCTTGCTTTGTCTTGAAAGCAGTCTTCCACTCACACCTTCCTTCATCCTGACCTGGTGGTATCCACTCTAGAGGTCTATCTTGGAGAAGACCGTGGCTCCACTCAGCTCATCTAGCATATCATCCAGTTGTGGTATCGGATGCCGGTACTTGACTGTGATGTTGTTGATTGCTCGGCAGTCCACACACATTCACCAAGTCCCATCCGTCTTGGGCACTAGCTATATGGTCGAGGGTGCCTTGTTGATACAAGCCTCGATTCAAGGCTTATATGCGCGTGGGCTGTTTGGAGAAGGTTAGGTGAGAAACTCGACCTTAGACTTCTTGGATAGGGGTTTTTGGGTTGGTATTTGATGGAAGGGTGAAGTGAACCACACGAGGGGTGATGAACCTCGTGATAAATCACAAACTTAGAGCTAGGAGGGCTGGTCTCAACTAGGTTCTAAGCGCACAAAACTCTTGAGAGAAAACTTGTAAGAAAATTCTATCTTTATTAATTAGCAAAAAAGGTTCTCGAACTACAATGCTGGAAGGAGCCTTATTAATATGCTCGACAGCTTGTCCTACTAGGGTCGACTCAAATAAGAAAAGGAAAGTTTACAAAAGTGCACAAAAAGAAAAGATACAAAAATGTATAATCGAAAAAGGACCTATTCCTAAAATGTCTTTGACTCAATAAATGTAAATATTCTAGATCCTACCCTGGAAAACAGAAAGAGGCAAATATTCTTATTGAAAACTTACCTTACTTACCTCACGGCCAAGAAATGGAAGGTGGCCGTCCTTGTGGCATGCACGCGCCTTGCTCATAGTCTTCGACATGGAGTAGGGTTAGGAAACTTTGGGCCCTGACCTCTCTTGCCATGAAAGCCCAAGTCTCTGATGTTCCTTGTGTTGTTGAGAAGCCTTTGGACTCTACTTTGCACTTCTGGCCCATTGTCCTTAGTTGATCTTCCTCTAGGAGCTTGTCGACCCATAAGCTGAACTTGTGGAAGAGTGCTCTTGATCTGCTTCTTGTCATTGCTCCTGGTGGCACTACTGGTGTGGAGACTTCCTCTAGATGCATGTCATGAAGCTGGTAGCTTATCTGCTCCGAGTTTCCTTGTGTAGAAGTAGAAATGCTCGTGCACTCGGCTGGATCGGCTGTACCGGCTGGACTATGCGAGGTACTGGCTGGAATGTCTTCAGGACTGGCCAAGTTGATCCCGGAGTTGGTGGCATCACCAAGGGGACCGGCGGTGTCATGCACGTCGCCACCAAGTGTGCCGGAAGCTTGGGTCTCTCCGCCGGCAATGCTGGTCGGTCTGGTCCTATTGGTCGTAGGTCTGGCGGTACCGCTTGGGCAGGCAGACGTGCCAGATGGCCCGGCTGTCTCTGGCAAGCTTCCTGGTCGGGCAGTCTGGTCTCCTGGCTGGATGTACGACCTGATGTCCTCATCATCCCCTCCCTCTTCAGTAGGTTTTGTCCTCAAAACTGGTTCATCTGCATGGAAAGGGGCTAAGTTAGTTACGTTGAACGTGTTGGACACATTAAACTCACCTGGGAGCTCGATCCGGTAGGCGTTGTTGTTGATCCTCTCAAGCACTCTGAATGGTCCATCTCCTCTTGGTGCTAGCTTGGAACTCCTTAGGTTTGGGAACCTCTTCTGCCGTAGGTGTAGCCACACCCAATCTCCTGGTTGAAAGATCACCTCCTTTCTCCCCTTGTTGGCATGAGAAACGTACTGTCCGGTCCTCTTCTCCATGTTTTCTGCTACCTTCTGGTGTAACTTCCTTATGAACTCTGCCTTGGATGCTCCGTTGAGGTTGGTCATCTCTGCTGGTGGCAGTGGCGTTTGCTCCAGTGGGGTGAGAGGGTTGAAGTCGTATACTACTTCAAATGGTGTCTTCTTGGTTGCTGAGTGCACGGCTCGGTTGTAAGCGAACTCTATGAATGGCAGGCACTCCACCCAAGTCTTGAGGTTCTTCCCTAGTGTAGTCCTGAGAAGAGTTGATAGTGTCCTGTTGACAACTTCAGTTTGGCCATCGGTTTGAGGATGGCAGGTGGTAGAGAAGAGTAGCTTCGTGCCTAGCTTCCTCCAAAGGGTCCTCCAGAAATGGCTGAGGAACTTGGTGTCCCTGTCTGATATGATGGTTCTTGGCACTCCATGAAGCCGTACTATCTCCCTGAAGAACAGCTCGGCTGTTTGCGAGGCATCATTGACATTGGCACACGGAATGAAGTGTGCAATCTTGGAGAATCTGTCCACCACTACAAAGATTGCATCCTTGTGGTTGATCTTGGGCAGTCCTAGAACAAATTCCATTGTGATGTCCACCCATGGATGTGTAGGTATGGGCAGTGGGAGATAAAACCCGTGAGGTTGCACTCGGGACTTTGCCTTCTTGCAAGTGATGCATCTTGCACAATGAGCTTCTACTGTCCTCTTGATGTGTGGCCAGTAGAAGTGCTCCTTGACCACTGCTAGAGTCTTGTCGACACCAAAGTGGCCCATGAGTCCTCCTCCATGAGCTTCTCGGATGATAAGCTTCCTCAATGATCCTTGTGGTATGCACAGCCTTCTCTCTCGGAACAAGAATCCCTCATGGATGTAAAACTTGCCATGACTCCCTGTGCCACACTCCTTGTAGCTCTCAGCAAAGTCAGGATCATCCTTGTATAGGTCCTTGATGTGCTCGAATCCTATGACCTTTGCCTCCATGGTTGATATCAAGGCAAACCTCCTTGATAGTGCATCGGCTACCACATTGTCTTTGCCCTTCTTATACTTGATGACGTACGGGAAGGTTTCTATGAATTCCATCCACCTAGCATGTCTCCTCTTGAGATTGGTTTGCCCTCTGAGGTGTTTGAGAGTCTCATGATCAGTGTGGATCACAAACTCCTTGGACAGCAAGTAATGCTGCCAAGTCTCCAATGCTCGGACAAGGGCATAAAGCTCCTTGTCATAAGTGGGGTAGTTCAGTGAGGCACCACCTAGCTTCTCACTGAAGTATGCCACTGGTCTCCCTCCTTGGGTTAGTACTGCTCCTATGCCTATTCCAGAGGCATCACACTTCACTTCAAACGTCTTGTTGAAGTCGGGCAGGACTAACACTGGTGCATGTGTAAGGCTGTCCTTCAAGGCCTGGAATGCCTTCTCCTGAGCTTCTCCCCAGCTGAATCTCACGTTCTTCTTTACTACTGCCGTCAATGGTGAGGCAATACTGCTGAAGTTGGGCACGAATCTCCTATAGAAGCTGGCCAGTCCGTGGAAGCTCCTTACTTGGCTGATGTTGCCTGGTGTTGGCCATTCTTTATGGCTCGAATCTTCTCTTCATACCTGTAGGCCCTGTGAACTTACAACAAAGCCTAAAAAGACAAGTTTATCAGTACAAAAGGTGCAGTTCTTGAGATTGGCATAAAGCTCTTCTTGTCGAAGGGTTTGAAGTACCATCTCAAGATGTGTGAGGTGTTCGCGTAGGCACTTACTATAAATTAATATGTCATCAAAGTAAACCACTACAAACTTACTGATGTACGCCCTAAGAACTTGGTTCATAAGGCGCATGAAGGTGCTTGGGGCATTAGTCAAGCCGAATGGCATGACTGTCCACTTGTATAGCCCTCGCTTTGTCTTGAAAGCAGTCTTCCATTCATCACCTTCCATCATCCTGACCTGGTGGTATCCACTCTTGAGGTCTATCTTGGAGAAGACCATGGATCCACTCAGCTCATCTTGCATGTCATCCAGCCGTGGTATTGGATGCCGGTACTTGACAGTGATGTTGTTGATTGCTCGGCAGTCCACGCACATTCGCCAAATCCCATCTTTCTTGGGCACTAGTAGCACTGGTATGGCACATGGACTGAGGCTCTCTCGAACATATCTTTTCTCCAGGAGCTCCTTGACTTGCTTCTCAAGCTCCTTGGACTCCTCTGGACTCATCCGGTAGGCTGGCCGGTTGGGCAGGGCTGCTCCGGGCACTAGATCGATCTAGTGTTCTATGCCACGTAAAGGAGGCAAGCCTGCTGGTATCTCCTCTGGAAACACATCCTGGAACTTGTTGAGGAGAGTTGCTACTTCAGGAGGTAGCTCTATCTGTTCCTGTTCTATACCCAAAATTTCTTTGAAGACCATTAGTAACATTAAATCCTTTGAGGCCAAAGCTCTCCGGACATGGCTTGGTTGAATAAGAAAATTAGACTTGATAAGTTTCTTTTCCTTACTCATTTGGAGTTGTAGCTCGTGTACCTGGGCAGGTGTAAGAGGAGCTAAGCTGACCTTTCTTTTGTCATGCACAAAAGTGTAGAGATTGGTTCGGCCATCATGCCTGGTCTCTTTTTCAAACTTCCATGGTCTTCCTAACAGAATATGGCCAGCTTGCATGGGTGATGAGGACATCAGGTCGTACATCCAGCGAGGAGACCAGACTGGCCGACCAGGAAGCTTGCCCGAGACAGCAGGACCATCTGGCGCGCCTCGACCTATAGGACCAGACCGGTCAACATCGCCGGCGGAGAGGCCCAAGCTTCCGGCACACTTGGTGGGGACGTGAATGGCACCGCCGGTCCCCCCTGATGACACCGCCGACTCCGGGATCAACTTGGCCGGTCCTGAAGTCATTCCGGCCAGTACCGCGCACAATCCAGCCGGTACAGCCGATCCAGCCGAGTACACGCGGCGATGTTGACCGGTCTGGTCCTATAGGTCGAGGGTCCGGTGGTACTGTCTGGTCCGGCAGGCACGCCAGATGGTCCTGCTGTCTCGGGCAAGCTTCCTGGTTGGCCAGTCTGGTCTCCTGGCTGGATGTACGACCTGATGTCCTCATCAAGAAGTTTAGGTGAGAAACTCAACCTTAAGCTTCTGGATGGGGGTTTTCTGTTTAGTAATGGATGGAAGGGTGAAGTGAACCACAGGAGGGGTGATAAACCTCGTGATAAATCACAAACTTAGAGCTAGGAGAGGGCTGGTATCAACTAGATTCTAAGCACACAAGTCTCTTGAAAGAATAACTTGTAGAAAGAAAATTTGATCTTTATTAATATCAAAAAGGTTGTCGAACTACAATGCTGGAAGGAGCCTTATTAATATGCTCGATAGCTTGACCTTCTAGGGTTGACTCAAGAAAAGAAATAGAAAACTTACAAAAGTGCACAAATGAAAAACTTACAAAAGTGCATAACCGAAAAGGACTTCTACCTAAAATGTCTTTGACTCAAAATGTAAACATTCTAAATCCTAACTTGCAAAAAAGAAAAGGCAAGTATATAATATGAAAACTTACCATTCTTACCTATCGGCTAAGAAATGGAAGGTGTCCGACCATGTGGCATGCACGCACCTAGCTCCTGTCTTTGACTCGGAGTAGGGTTACGAATCTTTGGGCCCTGACCTCTTTTGCCACTAAAGCCCAAGTCTCTGAAGTCCTTTGCATTGTTGACAAGCCTATGGACTCTTCTTTGCACTGTTGGCCCAATGTTCCTTGTCGATCACCTTCTAGGAGCTTGTCTATCCACAAGCTAAACTTGTGGAAGAGCGTCATTGATCTGTTATGGAAGAGCGTCATTGATCTGCTCCTTGTCATTGCTCCTAGGGGCACCACTGGTGTAGAGAATTCCTCTAGATGCATGTCTTGAAGCTGGTAGCTTATCTGGTCCGACTCTCTTTGTGTAGATGTTGAAATGGTGGTGCAATCGGCTGGATCGGCTGTACCGGCTGTACTGTGCGAGGTACTGGCCGAAATGTCATCGGAGCTGGCCAAGTTGATCCCGGAGCTGGCCAATTGGGCCGGCGGTGCATCCACGTCGCCACCAGTTGGGCTGGAGGTTTGGGCCTCTCCGCCGGAAATGTTGGTCGGTACGGCCCAGCGACCAGACTGGTCGGTGAGGACATCAGGTCGTACATCCAGCCAGGAGAGCAGACTGGCCGACCAGGAAGCTTTCCCGAGACAGCCGGACCATCTGGCACGCCTGCCGGCCCAAGCAGTACCGCCGGACACTCGACCACAAGGACCAGAGCAACCAGCATTGCCAGCGGCGAGGCCCAAGCTTTCGGCACACTTGGTGGCGACGTGGATGACACCACCGGTCCCTCTGGTGATACCGCCAACTCCGGGATCAACTTGGCCGGTCCTGAAGGCATTCCGGCCAGTACCTCGCACAGTCTAGCTGGTACAGCCGATCCAGCCGAGTACACGCGCATTTTCACTTCTACAAAAGAAGACTCGGACCAAATGAGCTACCAGCTCCAGGACATGCACCTAGAGGAAGTCTCTACACCAGTGGTACCTCAAGGAGCAATGACAAGAAGCAGATCAAGGGCACTCTTCCACAAATTCAGCTTATGGATCGACAAGCTCCTAGAGGAAAATCGACTAAGGACAATGGGCCAAAAGTGCAAGGAAGAGTCTAATGGCTTCTCAACAGCACAAGGGACATCAGAGACTTGGTCTTTAGTGGCAAGAGAGGTCAGGGCCCAAAGATTCTTAACCCTACTCCAAATCGAAGACTAGGAGCAAGGCGCGTGCATGCCACAAGGACGGCCACCTTCCATTTCTTGGCCATGAGGTAAGTTAAGGTAAGTTTCAATTCAAATATATGCCTCTTTCTGTTTTGCAGGGTAGGATCTAGAATATTTACTTTATTGAGTCAAAGACATTTTAGGAATAGGTCATTTTTCGATTATACACTTTTGTATCTTTTCCTTTTGTGCACTTTTGTAAGTTTTCCTTTTCTTATTTGGGTCGACCCTAGAAGGTCAAGCTGTCAAGCATATTAATAAGGCTCCTTCCAGCATTGTAGTTCGACAACCTTTTTGATATGAATAAAGATAGAACTTTTTCCCCAACAAGTTTTCTCTCAAGAATCTTGTGCGCTTAGAATCTAGTTGAGACCAGCCCTCCTAGCTCTAAGTTTTTGATTTATCACGAGGTTCATCACCCCTCGTGTGGTTCACTTCAGCTTTCCATCGAATACCAACCCAAAAGCCCCTATCCAAGAAGTCTAAGGTCGAGTTTCTCACCTAAACTTCTCCAAACAGCCCACGCGCATACATCCTTGAATCAAGGCTTGTATCATTCTGGATGGAGGTTTTCTGTTTGGTAATAGATGGAAGGGTGAAGTGAACCACACGAGGGGTGATGAACCTCGTGATAAATTACAAACTTAGAGCTAGGAGGGCTGGTCTCAACTAGGTTCTAAGCGCACAAGTCTCTTGAGAGAATAACTTGTAGAAAGAAAATTCGATCTTTATTGATATCAAAAAGGTTGTCGAACTACAATGCTAGAAGGAGCCTTATTAATATGCTCGACAGCTTTGTAAGAATATTGAGATTATAGAGGAGAAATGTGAAGAATTGAATCTGAAAACTCAAAGAGAAGTATGAGAAAA